>VXBZ01004702.1:107999-176001 GCA_013399135.1 Heliornis fulica | reverse complement strand
TGGGGGGGGATGCCAAAAGAAAGGAAGCCTGGATGCAGAATTGGTCATCTGTGCAGCTGCTGGTGTCATCTGTGCTCTCTAGGGATGCCCTGTGACACAGCTCTCCCTGGGCATGATGCAGCAGAGAGTGCACCCCTGCAGCGACTACATGCGTGAAATGAATCTGTGAGCAACGCTGCAGTGCACAGCACACTGCTGGGAACAGGGAAATTAAAGGAGCAATTCACTTAACTCCCAGACTGTGAAGAAGGGCCTGGGGAGAGGCAGCAACATCTCACTATATGTGCTGGCTTTTGAAGGGCAGGGCAAACAAAACACAGAGACCTCCAAAACCAATGCAAAACACAGCAGTAAGACAGTCAGAGAAGGGAAAAAAAAAAAAAAGGAAAAAAAAAAAGAGATCCACAATAAGGGCATCCATGCTGCATTTTGAAGGTCCATTGGTCCTGATAGCTTTTGGTTGCGAGCAGGGCAGAGGGAAGTGGGAGAACAACCTGTTCTGAAGGACTGAGTGCACCTGTGAGATGACACAGATGAGCTGTCCCATCCCAACCTAATCCGTTCGTCCCTGCTGATGCTCTCTGGCAGCCTCTCTGCTTGTGGTCAGTGGCTGCCTGCTGCTGCAGCTGGGAAGAAACACTGCACCGTACACACATATGTAGCTGAGAGCACCATGCTCCATGGTAGAATGAGTCTGTAGAAGTGACATAGCAATAGCATTGGGTTTGAGTCTGGATAATGAGACACTCATACAGAAACGAACAAAAATGTATCAGAATCCCTCATTTCCTTACAACCCAGAGATGTTTACTGTGGTTGAACTCCCAGTTTGTCTTCTCCGTGGCCAAAGTTATCATAACTTGGTAGGTAGTCATACCTCATATCCTTTTTTTACTCTTATAATGAATGTTTTTTAATTTTTTAGGAATATGAAATTAGTTTTTGGTGTAAACCTCACGTATTTTCCTGAGGGTTACAGGGTACTCAAATGGCAGACCTTGGTCTGTGTTTGAACCAGGAGTACATTTCACAAGGCATTCAGGCAGGTTCCCTCCACTTTGGGGTGTGAACTTGCACACAAGGGACTTGTCGACTTTCTGAAAATAAACCACCAAATTCTTCTTCCTCGCTATCCCACTGGCATCAGTACAGCCATACAGGAGGTCAGAATCTGGGAGCTGTTAACGCAACTCTGTCTTTGAGCTGTTAAATATAAACCACAAATTCACTGAGGTTAAAAGTTTGCTATTATCTCTAAACCAATTTTGCGATATGAGCTTTCAGCATGGTTTCAGTGGGTCTTTGTAAGTCATCCACGACCTCCAGTGGTGCAGGATCAGGCCTGATGGTACAAGCCGGTGCACCTTCTGGGTGCTCTAGAAATGATCCTTACCAAACCTCACCACTCATCTCTCCGGCAGGAAGAGGGTATATAGTCATCACTTCATTTTGTATGGCAGATTTCTAAGCAGACACAGAATGTCTGGTTAAGAGCTGTGCAAAGCACCAGGGAGGTAATTAAGTTGGAGCTCAAGAGTAATGAGGTGACAGAGATTGGGTTGAGCATCATTTCTTTCACATTGGTGTGTCCTACTTTCAGACACACAGAAATGAAGCTGTGAAAAATTTCAACCAGACGTTCCCGGTGAGGTTACAGGATTATTTCTTTCTATGTAAGTATTTAAGAGACACAATGAAGAATATCACACCATGTTATAAAAGAAAAAAAAATACAACAACAAAACAATTCTGGGTCAGTAGAACATCACCAGGGAGGACGGCATTGTCCTTGATATCAGAGAATACCAGGGGATGTGTAATTAGGAAAGGAGCCACAAGGTCTTTTCTGTCCTCCATTTGTAGTCTCCTCAGAAGGACAGAAACCCAAGCAGCATATATTCTCTTGATACCATAGGCTATTGCTTTCTTCAGGAAGAAAAGGGTCACCTACCACTTCACCAGCACCATTTCCTGCCTCTGCTGAGGCCGCCCAGCAAAGTGAGACCTGTCTGGACTTGTGAGATTTAAGGATCACAAGCTGCAGTGTCTGTAAAACAATAGTTTCTTCACAGCCCGAGTGAGGATGTCTGATACAAGAGCTCCACGGCATAACAAAGAGATAATTAACTTGGTTACCAGATGAGTGAGGTGACAGGGGTTGACTTAGATGTTATTGCTCTCACTCTCATGAGCTCTCCTTGTGGGAAAATAGAGACAGTTTTGACTGTCACTAGGTATTTCCAGTATGACTACCTTCTTGTAAGAGCCATCGAGTCTACCTGCTTATTCAAGCTTCACTGGTATTTCTTGCTCTTCCCTAAGGTCTCTCCACCAAATGTCCAGACACTTTCTAGGAATGGAGTGGCGTGGGGCAGCTGCTCAGCACAGCCAGCAGCTGCCCGGGGTTGGCCAGGTCAGCGGCTGGAGGAAGCAATTTCCTGTTTTGCTGGTGCTCAATGCCACTTAACAATAGGGGGAAAGAAAAAACTGCAGGATTTAATCACGGCAAAACTGTTTTCTACATGAGCTGTCCGCCTGCCTCCCCACTCTGCCCCAGCCACCCCCCACCTCACATGCCCACCAGGGCCAGTGCACGGCAGTGGAGGAGAGGAGGCAGAGGCACTTGGGGCTGAGGTAACGAACAAGGGCTCAAAGGCATCATTGCCATATAAATTACCTGGACCACTTGGCAGCAGCAGCAGCTCTGAAATACCAGTTGAATATTACTGGTTTGTCTCTTTCCTCCTGCCTCTCATGAGAGAGAAAATGAGACCCATGTGCTGAGCTTCTGGAGCATCAGTGTCAGCAAGAGTCACTCCTGCCTTCTTACAACACCTAAAACATCTCATCCGTCCTAGTAGTTGGTTTTCAGCACCGTCGTGAGATAACCATTTCCAGCCGCGGTCAGTTCATCAGGGCGGGAACAGCATTGGCAGAGATTCCTCACTCTGCCTTTCTGAACCACGTCCTTCTCCTCTTGCGGTTTGCTCAGTGCCAAGTCCTCAGTCCGCTCTTATCAGCTCACAGAGTGCCCTTACTCTCCTACTCTCCTACTAATGCCTGCACACGCAGCCAGCATCTCTTGCCACCGTGCCTGGGTTCATCTCTCTGTCCATACCCAAATCCGACCTCGTTTACTGGCCTTGTTTTTCAAATGCATCTTCTGAGATTAAGGGTTGGAGGGGGTAGATGTGTAAAGCAGATTAAGCGTTGTAACTGTGACAGGAGTCTCTCAGAAACACGGGGGTACCCAAACCGTAATCTGGGGCTCTTGTTGTCTCTGTCCCTTTATTTCTGCCTCCCTTTCTGTTTCTGAATGCCTGTTGTCTTCTGGCCCAGAGAGCAGCAGACAGGAGCCCCAGGCAAAGTGGGAGTCACAGGCTTTTTGTCAGTGTTGAGGCTATAGAAATCCCAGGTGAGTCACCCCTGCCTGCAGTAGCAGGTGACCCAGCCATTGCCAGTCAAGCTCACGGAGCCCTAAATGCATCCCCGCCAGGGAAACTCTCCGAAGCAGTGCGGGTATTATAAATTCGGTTCCTTTGTCATTGCCTGTAGCCTTGAAAACCCGTGACAAGTGAGTCCTACAGCTTTTAGAGTTCTGGAGTGGCATTGCTGGAAGGTCTGGCAGGAAGGTATTGCACTGGGGTTACAGATCAGTGTGTCGGAAAGCTCCACGTCAAAGGGTTTCTTTTGTTACAGTGGTTTGGGCTTTTTTTCTTTTTAAGGGAAAACTCACCTAAGAATCCCACCTCTTGGTTTTGGTTTGATGGGGGTTTTTTTAGACAAGTTTTGATTGGGTTTGAGTGGCAATAAAAAGCAGGAAACTTTTCAGAAGTTAAACTGCCAAGGACACAGTGAAGCTTTGCATAGAGCTCAGTCAGGGAGACATTGTGACGTAGGGCATCTGACATGCTTAAACCTTACAGTGACCCAACCATGTGTTATCATTATCTGAACACAGCAGGAGAGCTAGAACTCCACTGAACTCCACTGGAGGAAGAGTGCTCTGAGCCTTTGTGAGGAACATCACAAAAAGGATCTGGCAGAGGGGTTGGACTAGATGATCTCTTCTGACTCCTAACATTCTGTGACTCTGTGATATGTTCAAGACAAAAAAAAAAACAAAACCCTCCCGCAAATCCTAGGATGAAAGTGGCTTCATCTACACTGAAGGTTTACCTAACAGTATTTTGCAATCAAGGTAGGATGTTCACTTCATCTACTTTTTGTTTTCCCAGACAAGATCGAAGAGTATTGTTAATGCAAGTTTCTCAGAAGGCATCTCTCATCTGTCATACGTGTTTACATACCTGTGCCTACTGCGTTCAGTGTGGGAAGATCCCACAGTGCTCTTGAGGGAGAATGAAGAGCCCAAGGGCACACAGTGGCATGGCACCAGCTACACATGGAGCAGCCATGTCTTGAGTGTTACATTGCACTCCGTGCTGTTAGGACAAGTTAATTACTAGGTTAGAGGAAGATAATCAACATAGGAAACAACGTCATTATTCAGCAAGACATCAAATGCTATCTCAGGTGCCTGTTACTCTTGCTCGACCAGTTCAGCAGTTGCCAGCGTATTAGTCATCTGACCACACTGAACATCAATCTTTCACTCCTCATTGCGCACTCAGATACAAGCTGTGGTGTAGGCTTGCTCTGTCCCGTAATTACAGTAGGTAGCTGTGCTATAAAATCTCTTACGTCTAGAGGTCAGATTCAGAAACAAATTAATCAATTGCACTTTCTCCACTTCTAGGCTAAGATAAGATTTTTTTAGCTACTTTTCAGTAACAGGTCCTGCTTTTTCCGTAACGCAAATGGCTTGCCATAATAAGCAGCCTGTCAGCAAGAAACTCTTCATACAGAGGCAAGCAACAGGCATTTTATCATCACAGGGCGCCTGATTATCAGAATTATAAAGTTATCTTTTGACAGAAAAGTCTTGGCAGCAAACAGCCTCTCCAATCTGAAAGAGATTAGTAGTTCTGCACCAGGCTAGTACCGAAGTGACAAGTCAGCCTCCTGGTGCTGCCGTGGCGGAGCACTGCACAGGGGATGCACCCCTCTCCATGAGTTGAGTGTTTTTCCATTGGGTTTGGTGACAAAGGTGGCACTTCAGTCCACTCAGAGGTGCACAGATTGAAATGCTGGATTTAAACTGGATGATATGATTTGTCAGATGGCAAATGTCACAGTGGCCTTGGACTGCTTGAACAGAAGATTCTGGAGAAAGCTAGTATTTTGGTGGCTCTGTAAAGAAGGATATCCCTGCTCTCTGGATGACAGGACTCCAAACCTGGTTTCCCAAATTCTTGCTGCTTGGGGATGGATAGTGTGATCCTCCTAGAGACCAGGAATGCATCCTGGCAGGAGAGAGCATCCTGGGACAGGTCACTTGCAGTCACTGGTGATCCAGTGTGGGTTCAGAGAGGGACCGCAGAGACCCAACTCTGCCCCAACTGAGGAAGATGCTCTTTCTCCCAAGAGTGATTTTGCCATGTTCACCCTTTTTCAGTTTTCCCACATACACTTTTTCAGGGCTGCTTCAGTTTCCTTTTTCCTTCATTTTTTTCTCTCTCATTCATTCCCCTCTCTCTCATCTCTCCTCCCCATCAGTCTCATCTCCAGCACCAGTGGCTATTCCTTGCTATGCCCTGTCATGTATCTGGCTGTCCCTGGGGATGGCTTTTGCTGAACAAGGCGGTGACTTCACTAGGATAGGGTCTTGCCTTCCCTTGCCCCCAGTGCAACCCATCACACTAATGCCAGAGCTGGTGTAGCCACAGTGCAAGCCAGCTGAGAGAGTCAATCTTTCTCATGTTCAAAACATCGTAGGATGTGAGAACCAACAGGCGCTGCGGGATGGGAGAGCTGCTGTGCAGGCTATGGTGCAAGCATGGCATTTTTGTGCAATGGGTTAATATAGGAGCTGGGATCTCCTGTATGACACAGTGGCTCCCTTCCCAAAGCACTCACACTCATGGTTCAAGTGACTTTCACAAAGCTAAGTGTGCTCCAAATCTCTAGTGAAAGTTGCCCTGCATTCAGAGTGAGTTAGGGAAGTCCCACTCTCTGCAGAATGAAAGTCCCATCTCCCCAGGCGAGAAAGAAGACGTGTATCACTTTCTCTCTTTTTCTCCACTGTTTTGCTGCTGGTGGTAAGCTAAAAAACAAACCCAGGATTTCAGGGAACATTCAATCTCCAGCTTGTTCTCAGCTGATCCTGTTGCAGGGAGCAAGTTCCTGGCTGATTCACGAGCAGTAAAAATAAACACAGTCTGGGGAAGGCAGGGAGAGGGGGAGGGAGACTGGTGGGTACGGAGGAAAAAGTAGGAGCTACAGCAGCTGGTGTTTTCTTTGCTGGTTCTTTTCAGAGGATTTAGGCAGGTTGGAGATGTAAGTGATTAATGGAGAATGATAACACCTCACCCCCCTCCTCCTCCTGGAAGGAGCACAAGTCTTTATGCATCTCGCTGGTCTCTCAGCTTTAACCTTTCCAAGATTTACACACTCCATCCACTGCACTGAAATGCTGTGGGGCTGACAGCACATCTGAGTGTATTAACTGTACGCTCTGCGGTTTTCACAAATGCTTAGGGTTTGTTCTCGGTGTTTGGAAACTCTGCGCTCAAAGCCCTGAGACTTCCCCCTGGAGCTGACCAGACTGAAGACGATGAACTGCCACACAAAGTCAAGACTCTTGGGGTGGGGGTTTTTCTGAGCCTCTTCTGTGCTTGGAGTAAAGGGCACAGCTAGATATTGCTGAACCCCAGAAAAACGTGGCTCCCAAAGCACATTTGGGAAGAACATACAAGTAGCAGAAATCTCTTTCTGTCCCCCTCCACAGGTACATCAGCTGCCTTGTCAAGGATATCTTGGGATCTGCCCCCCCCTCAGTTCTCTTCAAGGGTGATCATATCACAGAACCACAGGCTGGTCTGGGTTCTGGAATGGACTCCAGTGATCATCAAGGAGTTTCAACGCCCCTGCCACAGGCAGGGCCACCAACCTCCAGGCCTGGATCTGGACAGGGTTGCCCAGGGCCCCATCCAGCCTGGCCTTAAACACCTCCAGGGTCAGGGCATCCACCACCTCTCTGGGCAGCCTGTTCCAGTACCTCAGCACTCTTTTTCTGTGAAGAACTTCCCCTGATATCCAACCTAAACCTCCCCCCCTCTAGCTTCAATCCATTCCCCTTTGTCCTAACACTATCTACCCTTGTAATAAATCCAATTCCACTCCTGTCTATAAGTTCCCTTTAAGGACTGGAAAGCTGCAACAAGGTCCCCTCTCAGCCTTCTCTTCTCCAGGCTGAGCAAGCCCAGCTCCCTCTGCTTGTTCTCATAGGGGAGGTGCTCCAGCCCCCTGATCATCTTTGTGGCCTCCTCTGAATGTATCAGAACACACTTCACGGCTGCATGGTGAAGAAGTCTGCTTTTCTCTTGCCTTTCTTGGGCTGAAGATAAATGTCTGGCAGAAATAGACAGGCAAAGCTGCATGTATAGCTTCTGCCATTGGTGAGCAGACGTGTCAGCAGAAGTTTTGTGCTATAACTTAAGGAATGAGATTCTCACCAGAAACAGCATTAAGGTGAAAGTTAAGGAGCCTTTATTATCATTTGGCTTGAGCAGAGCTGATAGAAGTATCATAGTAATCATCATCATCATCTAATGCAACTTACTAAAGATGAGACATCTCATCAACAGAGAGGATGAGTAGAATCTGTGATGTGGAAGGCCCAGTCAGACCCCTTCCATCCGAAGTCCTGGTGTGGACTTTATAGATGGGTATGCACTAGGGATAGCATAGGTGTTTCCTTACATGGTGATTTAAATTTTAAAGATTAATTTTTAAAGGATAAGACACTGTGAGACACTGGGGATGAGAACTGAAACCTATTGCATCTTGGTCCCTGGTTGAAATCCAGATGAGGCTGTGTGGCTGAAGGAGAATCAGTGCTTCATCACCCAACTGTTTGTTGGAAGCTTCTTTGGAAAAGGAGCTGCTGTGCAACTCCTAATGGGCTTTCTGTGTCATGAAATCACTGCTGCCAAAAGTGGTGGCGGTGTTAAGTTTTGTAGGCAAGCTTTCTAGAAACGCCAAAATTGCCTGGATATGGAGAGTGAGCAAGCCAGTAGCTGGGTGTAGCATAGTGGAGGGTGGCAGGTGGAAATCAACACCACCATCTGCTGATGTTACCTTCCCTGAGCACAGAGAAGGACCCAGGCCACTACAACTGCCAGCAAAGCACTTCTTCATTTGACTTCACTGAAAACACAGGCCAAGACAGAGTGAAAGTCCCATGGCTGGTGGTCTTTGCCGTGACCTGCCCGTGGGGCACATGCGTTTACACACACTTCCCATTTGCACAGCCCTGATTTTTCCGAGAGTGTGAACTATATGCAGGCAGGTGGTGCTGGGCACGGGGTGCCTCTCCCCAGAGCACACCACCACCACCACGTACTCTTCTCGTGACGTGGGCTGGGGTGGGATGAGCAGAGGCCCGGTAAAGGCTGAACTACTCACGAACACACTGGAGTTTCCCTCAGTTTTAAGATCCAAGGCTGGCTTTTGCCAAGACAAGTGCTGGCACATCCCGCAGCAAAAGGGAGGGGGAGCGCAAGGGAAACGAGGGAGTGGGGTGGGGAGGGAGACCAAGAGACAACCGATTATCTTTATTTCTACTATGCTGGGTCCTGTGAGATAGGGGGAATTTATAATGCGTGTACATACTCCAGGTTTTTCAAGGGCCGTCTTTAGCTGTATATCATATTTCCAGGGGTCAAATGTTTATGCATTTTGTCTACAGGAGTAAAAATGAGTATTTTTAATAGGGAGTGACTGATCACACAAGTGAGCCAGAGTGCAGTACATTAAAACAAAAGCAAGACGCTTCACTGCTGCTGTGAGGTTAGCTAAAAGCTCTCGGCTTTGTGCCCTGTCTTGACCAGAACTGGTTTATCAGTCAGACCGCAACACCTTGACTTCATTGCATTCTTACTTCCGAACAAAACCAAACCACCTTGAACAACACCTGATGAGACTTGTTTATTAGGTTTATACCGGTTTTGAGAATTCTTACATCTTTTGATATGTCAACGCTTTCCCCAACTCAATCTGCCCACATCACTCATCTAACCCAGAAGACGCTGCAGTTGCAAGCAGCACACCATGTATCCATACAGCATACGTGTAAAGTGATGCTGTAGCTGTACTGGTGAGCTCTGTCAGAAGGGCACTCTGCAGAAAAGGTCTTGAACACTGATGTAGCTCTTATAAATACGTTTTGAAGGAGTAAAGTAGTTGGATCTTGAGATGCTGAGAGGAAGAGGATAAATTAGAAAATTACTGCATACAGAGCTCTTTACTTGCTTTTAGAAAATGAGAAGTCTGCAGCACCATTTGGAAGTACATACTATGAGATTATCCCTACAGGCCAGTGAACACAGGATATTGTCCAAACAGGTTTTTATCCAGTTCCTCTTCTGAATTCACCACACCATTCCTCTAGAGGGTGAAAGAAGGGTCCGCTGTTTCAAAACACAGACATTGCTTATGACTCATCTCGGTTGAGCAAGTTTTAGGGAACAAGGTGGGATTTCATCTGCTAAAGCCAGAAGTCCTATTAGCAGCCTACAGGGAAAAGGAATAAACATTTCTCACAGAGTAAACAAACTGCTTCTCTCACTCTCCTGCTTTAATCTCTGCCCCCGAGGTACATGATTTTGTTATTGTTTATTAACAGCCTGTCTTGGAGTTGATGGGATGATGCTTCCCATGGGACAGCAAGCACTGCAGCCCTTCAGGCCACTGGGTCATCCTGCATGGATCAAGTATGTAGCAGATCCAAGAAGCCTCGTAACATTGCCCATGCCAGCTAACAGCTCTGTCTCCTCTCGACCCCCAAGTTGCCTAGTGCTAGCTGCTCAATTTATACACTCAACCCAGTTCAAGCTGTCTCCACTCAGAACTGGGGTCTTTTAGTAGCTGCCCTTAAAATAGATTCACGTGGTCTGTCCCAGCCCAGCCTCAAATGTCCTTCTGGGTAACCTACTGCATGCTATACAAACATGGGAACTTGCCAAATTACTAGTTCAGCAAAGAGTAGGCTGAGGTGTAGGCTCTTAGATACGAAGGATTTGCAAGAGCTGACAACATGCTTGGCACAGCACGAGGCACTAAGAAAGACAAAGCCCAACCTCAGCATGAAACCATACCTGACTCCCATGTGTGTTTGCATAAGGCAGGCAGCTCTTGAGGACAGTGTCCTGCTCTCTCATGTGTTTATACAGCGCCTCGCACAACAGAGTCCTAATCCAAACCAGAGCTCTTAAGTATCACAGTAATGCAAGCTAAATAACACTAATAATACGCTTTCTCTCTGTGCTCACCATGTCAGGCAGGAGGGAGGGACCCCTGTTGTCCTTCTTGGGAAGGACCAGGGCTTCACAACAAGCTGAGATGCATTTTCAGGTTAACCTCAATTAGTGAGTTACTGCCCATCAGCCATTGCCTGACCTGCAATCACGTCTCCTCCCAAGAGGTGAAACATGTTAGTTTATACCTGAGAGAGAAGTTAATGTCATTTATCTTATGTTTGCCCCAGCTGAAAACACGTGTTTGTACAATTACCAGGGTTCAGCTAACACTGGTATTTTAGAAAGCCACAGCAACTTGGATGTGTCAGGGTCTACAGGGCCTTTTTCTTTTTTTAGAAAAGAGATAAAATGGAGCTGGTAGAAAAAAAAAGCCTTCTGCACACATATGCTGAAAGTGTTTTTCCCTAATGCTTTTTAAAATAATGTGAGTTGCTATCACAAAATTTAACAAAAATTTTCGAACTTCTAGCAAAACATTGCTGACTCCAAAAGAAAAAGTGTTGCTGTCATTTCAATCTAGTCTTTAATCTAACATTTTAATTGGCCCATTTCCCACAAACAGAGCGCCGTTCAGCAGGTGATCCTACAGACATAGGCATAGATCTTGTAACGCAGCTCACCTCCTGCAATGAAATCGTGTTACAGTGGATGAAAGCTACAGATCTGCACATGAGCATGTATTTCACCCCTTCTACTTACAGAGGGAAGAGAAGAATTATTAAAATAATTAAATACACATGTCTACCTCATTAACTGATGACAAAAATTTTACTAGAGACTCACTCCCTGAACCTGGTTGACAGTAGGAAACCAGCTTCATGAAAAGCATCACTGTCACAAAAATGTAATGAGATACATTATCCCCAAGCAATACAGAAGATAGTATGTATAGAGTAAATGCCCAGCATTCAGATAATTGCATCCAACAGATGTCTTTGGTTTGCTGTTCATATAAGGGGGGGGGGCCGGGAATCGTTTGAGAAGAGACTCCAGGAACTCTACACGATGAGCATCGCCTTTTAGCCCAGCAAAGTTTTAATTAGAGGGGTTTAAGAAGGGAAGCAAGATTGTGTCAGTGTGGGCTTTTGGGAAGGGAAGTGTGGAGAAAGATGAACAACACTAGAAGAGTAGGTCTTTTGGTAGGACGTTTGTGTGTTACATAGGTAAATGCACTGGTTTAATGGTCTCTTTCATATTGTAACTGTATCCTCAGTGGGATTTGCATCCTCAGGCACTCTGAGTCCCCTCCCCCAGCGCTGTGAAATGAGAAATGCAGTGTTTTTAATGACTGGAGCAGGAGGGATCTTGTTATTGTGGCTGCATCACCCCTCCAGGACACAGTTCAGTAGAAGTTTGTCATGTGGCTGAGCAAAAACGATGAATGCAGGTTTTATGAAGTTCATTCCCCAAATACAAAGGAATGGGAGGAAAAAAAAAAACCAAAAACACCACATTCATGGCTACAGGCTGTGAGGGTACACAGTTCACAGCCCGAGCTCTACATTGATCACTGTCAAGCTCCTGGGCCGCAATGCACCTGCGAGTTCTCCCCCGCTCCCTGAGCAGCAAGCCTTTACCTGCACTCCCACCGCCATTCACAGCATTCCCCCCCCTTATGCAGTGCCCTCTTTCTTGCCCCTCTTCTAGCTGGGGGAATTCAGTGCTTTAGTGTCCCTCTGATACCTAGCTGGGATCTGGGGAGAACTAAATCACCCCTCTGCTTAGAGGCAAGTGAATATTCACCAGTTAATACTACACACACCCCTCTCTTGTTTCTTCACAGCCCAACTGCTCGCTGTCTCCCTTACCTTGGGTATTGCTTCATTTCCTGTTTGCTTCCAGCAGCCACCTCCTTTGCTGAAATGCTGTGCTATTATGCAGGCTAATATCAAACAGGTGGAAGAGGTAAACATGAAAAAAAAAACCAACAACCCAACATGTCCTTCCTCTCCTCAATGGGCACGATGATATTGTCAGGAAATGGGTAACAGCTGCAGGTGCCAGAAATGAACTACATGTATAGGAAGGTCTGGAGTTTGTGTGCTGAAAACACATAGGCAGGTAATTACTGAGAATAGGTTATTTTAAATGGGTAAGCACTAACACAAAGTGTCCTTGAACAAACACCCTGTGCATGCTCCTGCTGTAACAGCAGCTGTCCTGCGCTGAGCCCCCCGAAACCAAGGTCTTGGGGAGCCAGGCTGGGTCACCAGCAATGGCACAGCGCCCCAGCATACATCACAGGGAACCACCACCCCACCTCCTCCCTGGCTGCGACCTTATCCCAATGTCTCCCCAGCACCTTTCTCTCTCTGCAGGATTTGGGGGTTTGATTCCAGGTGGCAGAACTGGGGAAAAGCCCTCCTGCTGTGGCGGGTCCATACACCATCCTGCATGTACTGACACCTGCATGCACCCACATCTACGTGTGCCAGTCCAGGCTGACTGAGGTTCACGACAGCATCAAATGCTGGGCTTTACAGGTCTGGTGCGAGCGCTTAACACTTTTGCTACGTGAGCTGGGTCATTTAGTTTGTTGACATCTGTATGAAAATAACTGAAGGCATTCTCTTCCCTAAGAGGAAGGTGAACAGAGCATGGACATCTCAGGAGTCGCTCCCTTGGCTTTACTTGCTGCTGAAATCTGGGAAACCATATTCCGGAGCCCATTTCACCGGCTTTCTTATGGAAACCAGCGTCGTTGTCAGCTGTCAGTAACTCACTCCATTTATCACTCTTAGCTACTCAGGAGGACACAGCAGAGGCTAAGCCGGGTAAGGTTACTGTGTGACAACAGCCATTCTTAACTCAAAGGGTATAATGAGGCTCTCCCTAGACAGTGACAAGCTTTGGATTTCCTACAGAAGCAGAGGATTGTGCCGGTGTCTGTTTGTGCCTGCTGCGTTGTGGACTCTCCCCCTTTTCTCTTCCCCAGGACTTGCTCCCCAGCCTCAGCCCCAGCCCCAGCCCAGCAGTGGTGGAGCTGAGTGGCTGTGGGCACTTGATGCTGATTAAATTCTGCTGACTGAGGAAGATGTCAAATTCTACCCAAAGCAGAGAGCCGCCAAGGAAAAGCTGCTTTTCTTTGCTTTTGACAGCTGAAGCCATGAATTTAAGCAGAGGTCTCACCTTCAGGCAAGTCAACAGCTGGGCAGGGAGCAGTCTTTCTTAAAGAGAGAGTGCACTGTATTTTCTGTAGTTCAGTGTTGCCAGGAGGTGAACGAGTTGAAGTGCAAGAGAACATTTATGTAAAAACCCAGGTGCAGCTGGGTTTTTATTGTCTTCTTTTTTTCTTTTACTAGTGAAGGACCAAGTAAAAAACAAGAAAGAGGAAATGAAAACACAGTCTTAATTCCCACCCTTGGTGTTTCTCGTCTTCCATTTCCTCTGCGGTACGTACAAAGAAGAGACGCAACACGTGTCTGTACGGGAAGTTCCCAAAGTCCTTTCCCGAAGAAGACCATGCACTGTGTCACACTGACTGCTGTATTTGTGTGCCAGCCACACTGCAGGAATAGGTGCCTCTGCTGAGCAGTAATGGGGTCTATGAGATCTTTCCCTGTTTTTAAGCCCACCTGGGTACCAGAGCCATCCAAAGCCAGTACTACTGAGGAACTGCTTGCTTGCCTTTGTGAAGGGCCACCTGCACTCGCAGCTCAGTGGGCAGCAGATGGGTGTTCCCGTAACAAAATACTGCTGTGGTAACTGGCAGCCCATCACTGCCAGTCTGCCACTACCAAAATATGATTAGGCTTCACTCCCACACTATACTTGCCAGGTCCAAAAGAGGAATTTTGTCACTGCAGTGCTAGGCTTTGCGACACTGAATTTTCAGCCCAGTGGAGCAGAAGCCGGGACCCTGAGGTGGTTTGGAGCTCCTAGTAGGCAGGGACAGACACAGCTCCATGCTAAGCACAGAAGGAAATATGTAGCGCAGTTGCATGGTCACTGTTGTGTCACATAATTCATAACTGTGTGGTATCTTAGCAGGTGTGATTGGCCCAAAGTGTAAAATGCAGTGACACCATGCTATTGCCCTTTCCACCCCTCCACAACCCTCATAAAGCCACAGCTGCTTAGAGTACTCTGGCCACTAGACAAGAGATTTGGGGGTACTCCCACGCTCTCCTGATGGAAAAACAGCTTTCAGAAAGACATAGAAATGAGTGGGACCAGAAGGGAAGTATGTAACTGTTTAGTTTGCACTCAGGTGGTAAGGGATATCCTGGGCTCCACGTGCCGGTCACAGGGCTGCTTAGGGCTTCATGCAATAGCTGCTCAGTGCAAAACGCAGAAGTGATCCTGAGGCAGGGCGAGGAAGCTGAAGCTGTGGCTCAGCGAGTGCCTTAGCCAGTAGGCATCACAACCATGACCGCTTCTCTCTGACACAGTGAATCCAATTGTCTTTCCCTTTCCTGCTGGAGGACCTACAAGAGGAAAAATGTCCCACCCCAGCCTCTCCTCCTCATTTTCTATGGAGGCAGGAAATTTGAATTTCAGGCCTTTCAAAAGGGAATAATGTCCATCTCCCCAGTGCCATGGAAATATGAAATGAGAGCAGGAGAGCACTCCCCTTGGTTAGGATGGAAGAAGTCTGAATAGACTGTTAACCACACTTAAGATTGTCACTTGCTTTGTGGTATCTGGTATATGCCCTGGGAAGACTGCTGCAACTGGCAAGTTTGTACATGAAAGCACGGGATCATCGTCATTGTCACTGATACTCGGAGAGGAAAAAACCCAAACCAGCAGGCACCATCCCATCATCCCACCCAACAGGGAAAGGAGGGAAGAAGGGTGGAGAGAATAGAGGTTTTGTGTCTGGATCTCCATTGACCTTTGATGTTGGGCAGAAGTCACACTTCTCTGACCTACGAACGCTAAAGCACTAGGGAACATGTGTAGATATTGAACTTTAAGAGGGCTTAAATGGGATTTTTTGACATTAAGTGCCGAAGCACCTATTGAAGGTAGGTATTTGCAAAGTTAGGCAGTAAATGAGGTAATCAAAGTAAAAATTTAGAGTTACAGGCACCAAAACTCCATACAGGCCCCAGTCTAAATACAGGCAGGCCTCATCAGTTCAAACAATTTTTCCTAAAGTTTTTAATCTTTACTTCATCTCCATCAGTGACAGAAAACACGGAAACTCTTGAAGGTCAGTGATTGTGATTGTGAATGTATTGTCTTATTTATCAAACAGAGAAGGCGACAAACATAAAAACCAGTTTTCATTACTATTTTGTTATCATCACATAGAGAGTGCATAAAATTCCACTTCTGGCATCAGTTCACCTCACTGCCACCCTAAACCTTTGCTGAAACTTGTGTCAAATATAAGCTTCCAAATGTTTGTAAGTGCAAAGGCATTTGAAAACCCTGCAGAAGTTATATTTCAAGTAGAATTAAAAGTCAGAGGCTACTTTCCGCTCTGCTTGAAAGCAAGAAGGCATGGAAATCTGGTGCCGGACTTCTTTCTTACCAGATTTTCTGCCTGGTTTTATAGCCTCCTGCTGTTCAGGTGGGGCTCTGTAAGAGCGGAAACTTGGGTGGCAAAGTGTTTTTCTGAATCCCAGTTTCTAAATGCTTAAAGAGCATCCCCCATCACCACCTCAAGTAAGAAAGATCTTGGGTAAAATTTAATCCAGCCAACGACATGAAACGAAAAAGCAGAGTTTGTTGTAAGCACTGCATCTAGAACTGCCAGCTTTGTGATTTTCGAAACTCAAACCATCAGCACATCGTGACATTTTTGGTGTGATGTATGATGATGTGTGGGTGGATTTCAATGCCACATGTTGTTATTTCAATGCATTATCTTCGTCAGGGTTTACCGAAGTGTTGCCGTGTTTTAGCAGAACATCATTATCTCCTGCAGCAGCTCAGCCAATCCTACTGGGTTCACAGATATTAAGTGTATAAAAAAACCCTACTTTGCTTACATTTGCATATTAATATTCTAGCAAACCAAATAACTGGAAGCAATTTCATAGAAAATGATTTTTAAATGTAGTTTATGTATGCATTCATACTGGAGGCCTGATTCTCACTTCAGTCTTTTCAGAGAAGGGAAACATGTCTTGTTGCTTTTGCAAATGATCACACAGTTTCTATTTCAGACACTAACTGTAATTAAAGAATATATTAGAAGAATCAAAACAGATCATTTTCTTACAGAAAGATAAAACTCTTCTAAAAAACATCAATTATAATTATTGTGGCCTATTACTGTACCTTGTGGGCACAGATGTTTCTGTGCCCAATGTTTCTGCTGCAACGTTTTGTCAGAGAGAGAGACAAATAATATGATAAGCTTGTAAAAAAAATAATAAATGGATATGGTCTTGAAATACTGGGGTAAATAACAACTGTGCCTCCCAGACAGAAAGCTTTAACACTAATGGAAGTCACAGGATGAAAGCATTCTCCGGCATGTTGCACAATGCACAGACTCGGCTGAATTGGAAGGAGGACCCAGAATATTTTGTCTGCAGTCATTTAAAGGTAGGATCTGTGAAGCCCAGTTGTGTATTCATGTGGATAGCAGCTTCCCACACAGGGAACCGTGTGGGAAGCGTGATGAGATTATTTTTATCCGCGTGAAGGACCTCCGTGTCCCTATTACCAGGAAATAGTTAATATTCTTTCCCACTGGGGCCCACATGCACCTGCACAACTGTGGTGTGTGGTTTCTTCTTGCAGCTGCATCTGTGACTCTGCTGCTGCCTGAGCAGAGGTTTTAAAGTGTAAGTGGAGAGCCGACGAGGCTACCCTTCAGTGTTAATGCACCCTCCAGGGCTGCTGCAGAAGCACTGAAGCCACTCTCTGAGCAGAGAAGCAGCTTCGGCAAAGCGTGTCTCTCAGCATTATATCCCATCTCACTGTGGAAAATTCAACGCATATTATAAATACCAGTTAACGATGGATCCTCACAATGCCATTCTGGAGATGCTGTCTATTATCATCTTGATTCTTCCAGGGGAAGAATGAGGCTGTGAGACCTTAACCGGTTTTCCTAAGGTCACCGAGAGAGAGCCTGTGGCAGAGCCAGATACATGATGCAGATCTTTCCCAGCCCTGCAGTTTGCCGGCTCAGCCACTCTGCTGTTCCCCCTCTTTGCTATCTGAATTCCTTGAGCAAAAGGAGGGCTATTTTTGTCCCAATTGCCAAATCCCAGCGTTCACAATATCTGCTCCTTCTCAGCAATGAGAAGATTGTGGGGGTCAGTAGTCAGAAGAGAGAGTTATCAGCTTGCCCAGGGCTCCATGAGCGGTGATTAGGATCATCTGTTATTAACGGAGGACCCATGCTCTGGAGCAAAGTGCTCAATTCTCCACTGCATTCAGGATCTGTCTGATGTGAGGGAGATATACGGGAGGGAAGAGATTGTGTTCGCTGATTCTATAAGTGTTCTATAAGAATTCTGATGTGATTTAGAGGAGCTAGATGGTTGTTTTACTCCATCCCTGTCACGTGATTCCCCTAAGGCTCATAGACCACTGAAGGATCCTCATAGCTGAAGGACTCCTAGCCCTCCCTTCTTTGCACCATTCCCTGCCACAGTGTGTTCCCCATGGTTTGGTGGGAGAGTGACAACTGACACATGGCCAAAGCTGCTCTTTCTGGGCTGATGGAGATTTTTCTCCTCTAGGCAACATTTTCAAGCCAAGGATTTTAGTGTCAACCTTGATTTTAAGAGAGCGTGTGCTGTTATCTTTAGGTTTACAACTTTCTGAAAAGAAAGGGAGATTTAGAGGAAGAGAATGAGAGCGCATGTGCATACCTTATCATGCAAGACAGGCAGATAAACACAGCTCCACAAAGAATTACTGCATGTGGTTGTTGGTGCATGGTTGCACAGGGGGTTCTACCTTGTGTTCACACACAAAGCTGCTCATTTCAAGCAAAAAAAAATTACTGAGGTGAGAGATCATGTAAGTGGAAGGAGATGCTGGCTGTGTTTTCTGTGTGTACCTTTAGGTGTAAAAATTTTCTCTGTCTGCTCTAACAGTAGCTGTATTTAGGTTAAAAACACAAAATGTCTCAGCATAAATCACTGAGGTTTTTCTTCCTTTCTTTGAGAGAGAGGCCTGATCCACGCCATCCCCCTTCCCCCCAGCCCTGCCTTGTTTTACCTAAAATTAATGTTGCCTAATTTTTTTGTGAGTAGGAAAAACCTACCCCTCTGTTGCACAGCAAGTGACCCTCACTCTATCTGCAACAAAAAAACTAAGGAAGGATTACTGCCACAGCCCTCAGCCTTGATAAGAACCCCCATCAAGCTGATACACCCACACATACATACGTAACAGGTGGCCCCTGCTCCCAAAGAAAATGAGGCATTTGCTCACAATATTTGGATGCTATAAAGATTTTGAAGCTCCTCATGACAGCCTTTGTGCACACACTCAAACCCCTGCTCAGCAGCTGCCTCCCCCTCAACACCCACCCCCACCAACGCTGCCTGAATGTTTCACATTGTGGCAAGTTTAAATTGGAGGGTACAAAACTGGGGACAAGGCTTCGTGGTCACAGCCAGCATTGGAACATTAGAAATTCCTTAGGGACATGAAGGATCCACCTCTGAATTTCTGCTCCGGTATGTGGCACCTCTGAGGACAGTCATTAGGCTGATAGATGTCCTGAGCAAGGCAAAAGTCTGCGGGAGCTTTTCCACTTCTTATAATTTACGTGTAGGGACTCAACACTCTTGCAACTCTCCTGCAAATAAATGCTTCTCTTCTGCAGGGTGCAAGAGAATTGGGGCTTTTTCATTTTTTTTCTCCTTTTTCACTCCCATTCGAGGAGAAGGCGAGTGGTTCAGCAGGAAAGCTGAAAAGCCAGCTAACCTTTTGCCTCAGCTGTGGAGCACCTGCATCCAACATCTGTTACTAGCCAGGCTTAATAAGAATTAAAAAAAAAAAAAAGAAAAATTGCACTACTAATGACTTAAATCGTGGTGGGAGACACCCGCTTGGACACTTAGCTCAAGGACAGCCTCACAGCTGCAAGCCATAAGGGAACAACTATCTCCTTCTCTGCTCTGGAGCTGAGGAGGCACTTAAATACTTTTGCGACTTGAGGCTAAAGGTTGCTTGTTGGCTGGCTTGCTGGCTCCTCAGGGCTGTCCTGGACTCCAGAGTTCTTCCTCTCCTGCAAGGAGGAACAGCTCTCCCAGTGACTGGCTGGGAAAGCCTCCATGCCTGAAGGTTGTGCTTCACCCCAGGGCCTCTGCGGAGCTCTGCCTGGACATCAGGTGCTGCAGCAGAGCAGCCTTCGCCCTTTGCTGACTGGCCATCACAGCCTTCCTCCCCTGCGCCTCAGCAATGTCACCTTCTATCTGTGCACAATGAAATTCAAATCTGATACTAAATGCAATGAAGCCATCAGCTTCTGGCCATACTGAAGAAATTCATACTACTACCAGTAACGCCAAATAAGGCAATAAAAGACATTGCTTAGTTTGCACAACCTTTTATTTTCCTCCCTAGAACTATTTTTAGTTAAACAATTTTCTGCCAAAAAAGCTCTGTCTGTCCAGAGCTGCCCTGGTCATCGGCGCTGTTACCAGGGACTGGAGCTTTATGGCCCTCATAACTGGTGAGGGCGAAAGGTCGAGCTGTGGAGCCTTTGTGTCAGCTCCACATTTCTCTTTAAACACATGTGAGAGACAAAGCTCCCCTGAGACCCCCATGGAAACTGCCTCCGGGGGAGGGAGAGGGTGAGAGAGCACTGGCCTGGCAGATAAAAGCAACATCAAAAGGAGCAGGGAGCAGCTGTCCATCTGGGGAAGCAAACTTTTTTTTTCCCCCCTTCTTCTTCTTTTGGGAGAAAGAGACTGTCTCAAAGGAGAGTCTCAAAATTTTGCATAGATGGAGAAAAAAACCCAAACCACCAACCCAACCACCAACCCAGCGGTAAGGGGGAGGGCAGAGAAGCCCCCGCAGCAAACAGAAGGAGGTGCTGCTTGGCAAAAATCCCAGGCTGAATCATTTAAATCACTTTTAGTGCCTCCAAATGCAAGTCACTGCCTCTGTTTATAGAGTCACAGCGAGAGACCTGAAGAGAATACATTTCCCAAAGCAACATCTGAGCTCGGGAATGAATCAAAACTCACTTCTTGTACTGCAAACCCCCTTCCCTCTGACCAAGCTTTTGTCTGTTGCTGGGTTCGGTGTCAGCCTCCATGCCCACAAGAAAAAACCCCACAGCTTGATGACCAGATACCTCTGTGTGTTTATGACAGGGAGGGTTTCACTACACAGGCCTTTCAGTAGGTGCAACTGCCAATAACAAACTCGCTGCGTATAGGTAATTGTTGACCAACACACCAACACAGGCGCAATCCTTCAGATTCAAACTGACAGACTGCACATCCTTACCATCAGATTTACAGACACAAAAAGCTTTTCTCTCAGGCCGTAACTATTAAAATAGCTACTCAAAAGCAAGTACCCACCCCAAAATCAATAGAAAACTGCAGTCAAACAACAAATTCATCAGCAAATCCCAGTCTGCATCATAAACAGGGTTGACTGGGCTACCTCCCACTCCTGCTCTCGTTCAAGGGGGACCCATCACATCTACTTGCACCTAAAGACACTTAAAAATATGCTGGCAATAAATTTAACCTTTCAGAACAGGTTGAAAACACCTTTTCAAAAGCTGTCAGTAAGCAATATAAAAATTAAGAAAGTGTCATTCTCCAATCCAACTCTTTCAGTATTGTGAATCTGAAGGTTTGACATTACCTGAGATGTTGCCAGGCTGCAACTGTGGGAAACTTTTCACCTCTTCTTCAACAAGATGAAGATGCCGCAAATGGCCTGTAGCACATGTTTATCTATCCTGTATGATTCCTAACATGAAAATACCCAGTGGCTTCCCACATGTCCAGGAACATACCCCATACCAAAGTGGGAAGGGATGAAGTGTGTGTGGAGCCACAGCCAGGGGCAGGTACCCAGCTGACGCAAGCATACCAGCAGTCTGCCCTGCAATGGTAGTCCCTGACACCCCATGGGGTGCTTCACACACATGCCTTAAAACAGCTCAGCCTATGCAGTAGCATTTATTCAGAGTGTTGGCACACACGGGAGGGCGATGGAGAGCATGACCCCCCTGTTCGTGATTCACCCTGGGACACTCAGTTCTTCTTCATGCTCGCCACAGCAGCATGGGCTGCACCCAAAAGCCCATGGTGGCACCCAAAGGGCTGGTAAGTGTGCCTGAGTGTGTCCAGCATGCTCCATGCGAGATATTGCAGGCAGTGCTGCAGACCTCACCAGCCTTGGGGAAGAGAGCAGGATCCATGGGGAGATCTGGGAACTGGGATGAGATATCCTCCTAAGCAGTGCAGGGAGATGGGAATGCTCCCACCCTATGCTGACAGCTATGATTTTAGCTGATTTTCAACACCAGGCACCTGCTGTACACTGGTACTCTTTGAAAAGACAGAGACCTCTATCTGCAGTGCTGTGGCTCCTGTGGTACCCTCCTGCTTCCAGCTCAGGCATCTCCTGTGCCAAGGGCAGAGTCAGCTCCTGTTCACCTTGCAGATCCGACTCACACCTCACACCTCCCCACTGTTGGGATAATAAATACCTCATGCCTGAGCACAGTGCACGGCCAGGCTGCTCTCCCGCTCCCCAATGGCACGTCCAGGGGCGGCAGATTGGCAGGTTGCTGGAGGAGGTGAACCTCACAGGCTGGAGGGCGGCCAGGCTGCCGTGGCCTCCTGCCACAGCCCCTGCATCTTGCAGGGCCAGACTGCCAGACACGTCCCCCTGTTGCGTGACAGGCCACAGGGTTGTCTCACACGCTAGAAAAGATTTGAGCCGTCTGCCTCATCGCTGAGAGGCCCACACAGGGTCCCCTTCACTGTCGTCACCCAGCCTACAGTTTAGAGGGGCTGGTGGGTGAGCTTCCTCCTGGTTTCAGTCCAGAATAGGTGCCCAGAGTACTGCAGGTGGCTCCAGATGCTCTTTATCTCCCCTTCTTTCTGATGGATATACCCTGTGTTTACTCCAGTCTGTGTTTTGCAGTCCGCTGTCAGCATTATCTGGGCAGATATGTTCCCTTCCGATTCCCTGTGAGCGCAGAGAAGCTGCAGCCCAGGAGAGCCCAGGACCCACACAGACCCGCTGCCATGACATCGGTACGGGTGAGCTCTCATCACATCTAGATGCAGAAAGCCAGTGGTTCTTTCACGCCTGAGTTGTGGCAGTAATCGCTGGTTGGTCCAACAGTCTTCTACCAAAAGATGGGTTGTGTGTGAGCCCCCACATGTCAATCTGCTACTTCCAGCCCCACTGTCCTGGCATGTCTCCAGTCCCAGCTTCCACAGGGAATAAACACAGAGCCTCTCTTTCCAGAAGGCTCCAGAGCCCGGTCCTGCTTACAGCCCCGCAAACCCTAAAGTTGGCTCTGTCAGCCTTGGTGAAGAAGAGTGCTGGTTTTTCCCTAAGCGTGGGCTATCTGCCATGAACCACAGATTCAAATTGTGGTGATGACTAGTGTTGCCCATACATCTACATTTTCAGATAATGTCCTCTCTTTTCCATACATAAATATCTCCAGTTGGATCTTTTGGGGATTTTTTTTTTAAGCTTTATAGGTTTCTCATGATTTTCCCAATGTCTGGTTGGCCCATTAGGTCAAAAGTCCCTTGCTTCACAGCAGCATGTCTCAGAGTATCAGACAGGTGCCCAGGAACCACCCCAGGGTATCTGGGACAGGCAACACCCCAACCCACACTGTCCTGCACATGCACTGTGCTAAACCAGCCACATGAACCAAGTCAGATGTACAGAGCTACTGTGTGCATACTGCCAGATATAGCTAAATATCCATTTCAAACACAAGTAATAACTGTACAAGGCACATGCTGCATCTGATGATACTTCCTGGAAGCACCACACCCACTCACACCGTGTATTTACTGTGCATCTGTCTGCAAAATCTTGAACAGAAATGTGGGAGCCCTAGAAGATAATGTGTTACTGCATCCTACTTGGCCTACTCTTATTGTCTTCCTATCTGCAGTGATGGGTCACTAACAGGTTGCATGGTCTCTTTGATTCCTCCTGGTTATGTCCCAGCTGTGTCTAGCTCTGAGGTTTCTGACATTGCTCACTGCTGTTGTGGCCACTCTTGTTCATGTGGTACACACCACACTCATCTAAGGCTACTCATCTAATTTCCCCATGGCCTGATGGCACAGGACTTGTATCTCATAACTCCAATGGCTTAGATGGAACTATTCCAGACACAGCTGAATATAATTCATGTCATGTATTTTAACTACATTTAGCCCCTGACAGTGTTTCAAGTAGATTTCATCTTCTGCAGACCTTTAAAATACTCTTGTATTTGCACACTGGTGTAACGAGTGCAGGTGGGAACTGCTCTGATCAGCCAGACAGAATGTGTGGATGGAAGATGAGGTGCTTCAGACGGCTGGGCCAAAGCTGTGACATGTGGCTCTACTGGATAGCCGTCTGAGTCCAAATCTTGCCCTTTTTAGCAAACTTCATTTGAGCATGACACAAATTACTTGGAAAAACAACATCTGAAAAAAAAAATCCTTCTAATTTTAAGGGTAACTATCCAGAATGATAATATATAGAAGTCCCAACAGACCATGCACAGACTCTGAAGAAAAGGCCTCGTGGAGCACAGTGAGCTGAGAGGAAAGCCCAAGAGTTTGTCAGAGCTCTTGTAAGAAGAGTCGTTCTCCTGCTCTTTCCTCACTGAGCACCCCGCGTGCTCTGCAGGCTCTGAAGGACCTCAAGAAAGATTTTGTGGCCTGCCTCTCTGTAATGAAAGCACTAGTGTTAATGCAGCACTCTCGTCAAGCACGTGAGGCTTTCCCCCGGGCCCTGAGAAGCCCCTTCTCTGACTCTGTTTTGTTTTGCTGAAGCTCTGCCTGTACTGAAGGGGTTACTGTCTCGTACAATATAACAGTGGGGCTGACTTGGCTGGAACAGACATTAACTTCCACAGTAAATCTGGCAGGAGCTGGTAATTACAGAAAAAGCAGCCAGGGGTCATGGCCAGCCAATGCTCTGGAGTAACAGAGCAGAAAATCAAAACAGAGGGGGAAGGGAAATCATATTCATCATAGTTTTAGGGCTGAGGTCGGTCTCCTCCAAACTATCAGGAGCCTGTCGTCAATTGTTATGTTTAGAAGGAGCCTCTGGAAGATGAGGTAATAATAATGTTAAACATTAACTTGTTAGTGCTCCCGCTGCACTGGAAATTCACCTCCACCCCAGCACAGCTGGGAAGGGGGAATGCACGCTCCCTGGAAATGGCCAGGGAATACGGTTTGCTAATTGCACTCCTGCATCGGTCCTGCTGGCAGGTTTCTAGAGCTAACACACGACCCAAAGGTTCCCGCTTCATTGGTCCTGCGCTCTCCCTCCTAGTCCTGCATTGCTTCAAAATCCTCCAGCACACCCTTATCCCTTTGCCACTGCTCCGGATTGCAGGCAGCAGGGTGAGGGAGGTCTGTCTGCCTGCAGCGCTGCCCCTGAGCTGGCAGGGACAGCACTCCTTGGCAGATGGCAAAGACTCGCATGTGGAGCAGGAGCAAGCACTGAATGCATGCCTGGCGTCCCTATGAAGCCTGGAAGAAAAAAAGGCTGGCAGCATTGCAGCTGTCCTATAGCTTCTCAAAGCTCTGCACTCCAGTGTCTCTCCTTACAGCCTGAGTTAAATTAGTGGCTGCCCTGTAGCTGTGACTGTAAACGGGCTTAAACTACCCAAGAACCCATCCTTGAAGGAGTGAAGGCAGGATGGGAAGGACAGCAAAATGCAGGGCAACTTACACGTAAAATAGCAAGTTTTCAGAAGCACGTCAGTATTCATTTGGGCGTCTGCTTGGGCCCTCACATGCACACAGACCGTCACACCATCCTGCTGGGCAAACCTCATCCACTGACATAGTTGCCTGGATGGCATGTACCCTCTGACAGCTTCCAGGCCTTGCCCAGCCCTTCTGTAAAACCGGAGGTCTAAAACCAGTATAAAACCTGCCTTTGAGATGTGCTGAGGCTTAACTAGTACACAATCACAGAGCACTTCTGGCATCTCCAGAAGATGAGAGCCACTAAAATGGAACAGTCAACTATCAGTGGTAATAGAAAAGAACTTGGGGCCTAATGCACAGAAAACATGAATTAACTGATGGAGGTTGGGCTGGCATCTGGAAACAAAGTCACTAGCACAGGTCATCCTGCATGCTCTGTACATGGTGGACTAGCTTGCATGGCAGCCACCTTCCACTGCTGCAGAGAGGGGCCAGACCAAGACCCCCTTTACTGCCAAGCTGGAGTCCTGGCTCAGGCTGAGTGGGTAATGCTGGAGAAAAAGTTTGTTTACTTATTAAATGACTAATGAGGTGGCTTGTATCTGCCTCTCGTGCAAGTTGGGTGCTGCTTAGCGGACCAGAGATGCAGCAGGAGAACAGCCACAGTTGTCAGATGTGGTGGGCTACCAGCCATCTCAGAAAAGAAGGAGCAGGAGCCAAGTGTGGCAGCCTGAGGCCATCCACAGCTCAGAGCAGCAGTTTGTCTTCCAGCACCAACCCACTGTGTCCCATAGAGTACACACTCAAAGTAGTGCTGGTGTTGCAATAATCCCATAGGCAGTGCTCAGGGTGGTAAAACAGACACACATAAGCAGAAAGAACACAGCAAAGTGTAAGTGATAGTTTTTCACATGTATACTGTCTTATACCCACCCTACTGCATCTCATCTTTGCATCCATAAAAACCTATAATAAATGGGGAAAAAAAAAAAAGATACCCAGCTCAGACTGATTTTTATCTGCCGGCAGCCACTTACTGAGGTACCGCACACACCACCTTGCAGGTCACCCCATCTCAGCTTCTGCATTCACTTGACCCATCTGACTCACAGACAAGTTATCAGTTTAATTTGTGACTGCAGATGGTGAAAGCCTTGATAGCTGCCTAGTGCTAGACGATGGGTAACCAGTGTCTCTGCGTATAGCAGATGTAATTCAGCTGGTGCGATGTAGCTTATGGCAAGAAGTGTGGGCAAGAGGTAGGCCTTGCACTGGTGGCTGGGGTTGCAGCTGGGTAATAACCAAGCCGTGGCCCAGACCATGTACTTCCATACTGCTCGGCAGGCTGCAGTGCACACTTGGGGCTGGGTCTCTGGTTCCTTTTCATAATGGTCTATGAAGGATTTTCATTTGGCCTCTGGTCAAATAAGAACTGGGAACTACAAATATCTTTCTTCAGAAGATTTCTAGCCCGTTATTTGCAGGCCCGAGGTGTTAATATAAACTTCAGGTGCTCACACAAATTCTGGAGCACTTCTCTGAATTGCAGCCCGCTTTATTCGGGTGCATGCCATGCCGCTCATGCAGCCCATGCAGCTGCAGCCCAGGACCCATGGGTGCAGTGCCACCCAGGCTTTGAGGAGACCAACCAGCAGTGCCATGGGCAGACAGGCTCTGGGGCGGTCCGAAGGAAGCCAGCACCATTACTGCCCACACAGCTCTCTGTGGTCCAGGCAGAGTTCCTCCCACATAGCATTTGCAGGCATCATTGACTGACATTAAATAGCTACAGGGTAGAAGGTCCAGGTTCAGACCTCTCTGAGGAGGGCCAAACCATGTGCCACTTGAACTTTTTTAACCATAAAATGTAAGGACACACGAAAAATAATAGTCCAGGAATCTTCAGAAGATGTGGGAATGTTTCTTACTTTAAATACAAGTGCAGTTTTCTCTAACCTCAGTGTCATGATTCAGCATTTCTAAAGTAAATAATTTACCGTAACAAAAGCCAGAAACTAAGATGTTTTTGTGGGATCAAGGTAAAAATGAATTTTGCAATCTGAGACAGATGAAAGGTAGATTATCACAAAAACAGGACATCTTGATCCTACCACTATAGAAAAGCTGAATCCTCCACCACAAAACCTACTCTGAGTCATTGTTTAATGAACCGAGCATTGGTTGCAAAAACTCAGCTCTGAGCTCTTTTTTTTAGATAATAAAAACAGTGCTGATATTTTTATATTGAGTTAATGGTCTTGAAGAAGAGCCACAAAGTTGTACTTTCCTGTGCAAACTCCTGCCTAAGAGAAGTAAAACTGGAGGGTAACAAAAAGATTCTGGATGCACTATTTACTTAACCCCCCTAAACATCTTTTCCTCCCACACGAGTACCTAAACCCACTTGTGTGCTTCTTGGGAATTAGGAGGTCTGTTCTCAGGGTTGCAGGGTTTTACAGTATGATTCAAAGAAAGGTAGAAACCGTCCTGCGCTCCTCTTGTATCTGCCAGCTCCACTGACACTGAGGAGGAGAATGCCAACATAGCTTAAATCTCAGCAGACCTTTACAGAGCTGGCTCGGTGTTTCTATCCACGTTTTACAGCTGGAGAAACACGTTCAAAGGCAGGACCCTGACAGTACAGTACCAGTGTGCTTTTACAAAACTGATTCAGCTGCCACGGAGTTAGCAAGATGAGCCCTGGCACAGGCAGGCCTCCCTTTCTGGCAGCAAAGTCCCAAAGACAGCTGACACCAAAGACAGTCCCCTCCTGCCTACAGACGTTTCCCAGCAGCGCTAACGCTGCTGCTCTGGGATTAGCAAGAAGGGATTTTTATGAAAACTTTGACCAAGTGGGGTAAAGCTTAAGCGATTTGCCTAGGAACAGTGTACAGGTCAGTATCAGAACCAGGAAAGGTAGCTAAATCTCTGGCTCCCTGCAGTTAAGGATGTGTGTAGACAATTGGGCTGGGAGCTTGTCATCACCTCTTATGAGGAAAGTGAAAGGGGGGGAGGCTCTTGGAGAGCATTAGTGCTTTTATTGCAGAGAGATATTACAAAAGATTGCGCAGTGGAACATGTTCCAGAACCAGGAGGGAACTCAACCCTAAATCTTTTGATTCTTTTTGCAGCTGGAAACATGTCACAGCAGGATCCACTGCAGGTCCTAGTGCTGGAAAACAATGGAGATAAACGGGACTAGAAGGTTTTTCTCATATAAAACCAGAACCTCTTTTTTTTTTTTCTTTTTTCTTTTTTTTTCTGATGTGAAATTATTTTCACACCAGGCTTCGCCCTGACAGTAGGAGAAGGACTGCAGCAGGCTGAGGGGTGAGGGGATGTGGCACTTGACGTGAAGGTGGAATTCATCGGTCGATTGAAGAGATGTTGATCTAAATTATACTTTACCGCTGTGTGACCCTTTTCCTTGCCCTTTGTCTGGGCTTTCTGGATACTTCCGACACAGACTTCCATTCTTGGACTGCAATATTTCGGCTACCTGCAACTGTAAAACTTGGTGAGGAACAGCCTGAGAGCTGGACTCCCTCACCTTGAACCTCCTTGGATGTGGTCAGGGCGTAGCCAGCCACTGATGTGTGAAAGCCAGCATTTGCTTGCTCACTCATTTGCTTTCAACCTCCACCCCCCATAGCCATTGAAATGTTGCTTTTGGCAAGAACTGGGGCACAGGGGAGGGACAATTACCACGAGCACTCATTGTTTGCGGAATGTTTTTCTTAGTGCCTTAGGAAAAAAAAAAAAAAGAAAAAAAAAGAGAAAAGGGTCAGGTTGAAAGGTCAGCCGACCTCTTTGTTTTCTTTGGAATGAGAGAATCAAACCCTTCAGAAAATGTTTTATTAGCTCTTCTGAATTTCACTTTCCGCAGAGTTTTTCTCTCCAGGCAATGTTTAGAGGCACCAGCAAAGGAGTGCCCAGGCTCATCGACCTGAAGGTGATGTAAATAGAAGAACAAAATCTGTGCCTTGGCTGATGGAGAGCAATCCTTCACTTCAGATGTTGTTATGAAAGAAAAAACAACCCACTTGCTGAGGAAGAACGAGCTTGCGGAGCGTGCAAAAGGGCTGTGGAGTCAGCTTTACCTGGGCAACATTAGGCGGAAGACTCCTCCTTTTGACCCAACCATCAGCTGCTTGCACCAGGAACCTCTGCAGTCTCATGCACAGATAGCGAACGGCTACATAGGACAAGTTCGCACAAGCTGTGCGGCATTTTGGCGGCGTGGGGACGGCTGGTGAGGCCACAACGGTGTCTGGGGGAGGTGTTGTGGCAGCAGGCTGGCACTGAGCGGAGCAGGGACTCAGGCTATGCTTGCGTGACCCCCTTTCTCCATGTGGAAAAACACAGAAAATGAGATTCCTCTCCTTTGTGAAGGCTTTTCAAACTTAGTGACAAAAGGCAGTATTCAGAGCTGGAAACTATTCTTGTTTTTCTTTGTGAGTATTCAGTCCAAGACAGGTTGGAGATTCAGCAGTAAATGAGGATAAGAAACACTATTTACTATAGCATATATGTGACATAAAAGATTTCATTCTCATCGTTTAGGTAATTTTACTGACCACTGTCTGTTAGGTAAAGTATGGTTTTGAAGCAATCCAGCTAGTTCCACTCATGGTGATGGCACTGAGGAAGACTGATTTCTTCCTCTTTCTCATTTCCAGGGTTGCAGTCATTGAGATGTAAAAGACATGGGCTCCAAACAGGGAAGTTCCNAAGGCCCTCAGGGACAGAGTTCAGACTACTGTCTTCTTACCACGCAGGAATGAGAAGACAGCAGTTTAGCAAACAGGCTCCCTTCTTCAGCAGACGTTGAAATAGCTTGAGTTTTCATTCATACTTCACAAAACGCTTCACAGCAGGAGTAGGTATCACTTCCCCCTCCACCTATACTCTCACACACAAGTGCCAAGCCCACCCGACGTTGCTAACATGTTTGTAGCTTAGGATGTGAGTTGCGAACACAGGCATGTCTGTGCATGGCAAAGAGCAGACCCGTGTCAGAGATCCAAGAAGTGAGTCTAAATAAACCAGTGCAACACTTTATGAAGAAAGTAGCTCATCTCTTGGAAGTAGGAGAGACAGCTGTGTCAGCAGGGTATCCATCCTTGCTGGAGATAGCCCAGCTGATAAACCTGCTACCTGAAGTTGCTGCAGACCTCACCCAGCATGGCTGCTGAGCTGCCAAGATTCAAGGTGATGGTTCTGCTTTGGGAAAGGGCTCTGGGACTGCTGCACCAGTCCACACACCACTATTTCCTTGGATGTGGGAACTGGGGGGAGGACTTTTATCAGCTGTCCACAGTCCCTTCCTATTTACACCTCTTTCATTAATGCATCCAAGTGACAACATCCCCCCAGCTCAGGAAGGGGCTGGCTTACCAGTGGCCCTCCGCAGGTGCCAGCACTCCGTCAGTGCAAGCCATTAGGAGGGCTTTCCTTCCTCAGCAGACCGCCTGCCTCTGGATTCATCCCCCAGCTCAGAAGACAGGCCCAGATAAGGCTTTCCTTTACTGAAGCCATCTTGCTCCCTCACTCAGAACAGCACTACCCAGCTGCATGGCCTGGCTGTCCTCTTGGCAGTGCCACCAAGCCCTGTTCCACCCAAGGACACCAGAGTCACCACGTAGTGGAGAGGACAGGGATGCTCCACGCTTGTTTTCTGCAGTGTCACCTAGACAGGCATTTTGATCAACTGCCTCAGTGTGGGATGGCAGTTTGATCCTGCAGAATAAAGCTACGGATTACAAACTGGTGCTGCATGAGTTTCAGAGATAGGCACCCTACGTGAATATGAGCTACAAAAACAGAGTCCTGACCCTCTCCTCAGGCAGAGTAACCAACGCCCTGGCAGCTCTGTGAGCACTCCGACTCTGTTACCTAATCTCCAGCTGTGGGCTCCGCACAGTGCCAAGTCTCCTTTGGCTCTGTCTAGTAATAATCGTTTCTGGAGTCCCGCCAGGGCCTCCTGCCAGTTCTAGTCACACTCTACTAATGCGAGAGGCAGAGTTTATTAATTCATCGCCAAGGCCCATTGTCTGGGACACTGCCTGGCTGTTTATTTACTCCAATATGGTCTGTATTTACTCAGACAGAGCAAGCGAGGGGACTTTGTTTAACTTTGCAAGACCTTCTGCTGGAGGAGACATGTGACCTTATGCAGAACTTCAGATAAATGTTCAGAGCTCGGGAAGGACCTTTTTTTTTTAATATTTTTTTTTTTTAAACGTGGCCTCAAATAACACCGGTAGCCAGTATTGACAAACTAGCAAAGTGTAATAAAGGAAAGGAAAACATAATAGAGTTATAATTTGAAATACATTTGAGAGTGTTTTGAAGATAAAAGGAGGAAAACAAGCACATACCCTAGGACTGAGGCCACGAGATAGGGACTTGCAGCAAAGGGAAAAGAAAGGGACAAGTCAAGACATGTTAACCTGAGGCCACCCTCCCCTCTCCACTGACCACCAGCAGCACGAGGCTGTGACTGAAGGTGGGACCGGGCATATACTGTCTCCATGATGGCTACTATGTGCAAGGGCACACGAGGAGACCAGTTGTAACGCCCAGTCTCTCTGTGCCCACCAGGAGCATATTTTTTCCAGGCAACGCTGCTGTACTGTCATAGCCCTCGGTGTGCATTTCTGTTGGAGTAAAGGTGCATTCTGCTAATGTAATTGAAGCCGAAGATTGAATGTTATGATTTCTTCAGCAATAAAACCTATTTAAGGAACTCCTGCCTTGTCCTTGCTCTCACCTTTGCACCGCTTTCAGTGGCACCTCCGCTGTAGGCTGGATCTCTGCGGGGGTCTCGGGAAAGAAGAAAATCTTTTACCCCACAATATTTGCAGTCCTGGCTAAAGCACCTTTATGTACATGTATGCTGGGTAGGCTCAGTCCAGGTGAAGGCTACTGCATTATTTTAATTCCACTGGTCTATTTAATGGGGTAGGAATTGTGCGCACGTGCACTTGTGTGTACAAGCACACGCTACTTACATGCATGTGTGCATTTATGGACGGTCTCCCTGGGAGTGGGGGTAGGGGAAAACAGAGCAACCTGAGCAGTGCCTGCTCTTGTCTGGCTTGTTTAAAGTCAGATCCTCGGTGCTATTGTAACATGGTTTTGTATTTAATTTCCTGTGTTTGTAACTCAAGCCAACTTCCAGTGTTGCTTGTGTGAATGTTTGTTTGGATTTCTCTGAGGGCCTTTCTTTTGTTGGAAAGTGTGAGGATTTTAACATAGCTGTTAACACCGCACTAAAAAGCCTGATCTTGTTTTCATTGGGGCAACTGCTAAAACACCCTTCTGTTCCCGGCGGGAGCGGCGCTGGTTCCCCGTCCAGCACCCGCCGCTCCGCACCGGCCGTGCCGCCGGCCAGGGACGCCGCTGCAGCCGGCCCCACGGGAGGCGTTGCTCATGCTTTGCACCAATGTGAAAGCCCCTTATGTCCCCGGGGCAGCTGCACGCCCGGGCGGTGACTGATGGAGCAGGTGGATTTAGGTCCTGCAGCTCCAGAGGTTTTCTTCTTACCTTTGATGGACGTGCCGCCAGCTCTGCTGCACTGCACCCCCCTTCCCCATCCCCCACCCATGCACCGCTTCGTGCATCCGTGCAAACCAGCCAAACGTGCCCAGTTGTCAGGCCAGGGCGCCAAAGCCTGCGCTCTGGCTGCTCTTCTTCTCGGCCTGGACAGCAAGGCATCTCCAAGCATCAACAAGGTTACCACTTCCTCCCTGCTCTCTCAAGCCACCCTCCAGCCCGCCTGCATGTTTTCCACGGGGGTAGTTGACCTCACAGCATCGGTGACACCGATGACATCAGTGACACCAGCTGTGGTGCACATTGGTGTTTGCTAGCTGCTGTGTGGGGGTGGCATCTGTGGATGCCAGCTGACCACCACAATGGCTTTTCTTTGGGTGATGCCCTGGCTTGGTCTCTTTGCCCTGTCACACCACAAGCTGCTGACCGGGGACGTGGCACAGCCACCCTTTCAGTCCTGCTGCCAGTGGGGCTGGTGATACATCACACTCCCTCCCCAAGTCTGCTGCCTCTGCCGGCCTCCTCCTCCAGCCAAAGCTGCCTCTCCAAATATGCACAGTGGCTGATACCTCTTGTTTGTTTACTGGCGGAGTTTTGCAATGGAGTGTGAAGAGAGGGATGTAGCAGTTAGGGAACATCCCGTGGGGTAGTGGGGGGAAGTGATGGGTGGGTTTGTGTCTCTCTGTGGACCACCACACGCTGCCTCCTGATGGGTTTCCTTTTCAGTGAGAACCTGCAGTCTCTGTGGTGCAAGGGGTAAGGTCCAGCAGAAGTCTAGGACCCACAGTCTCCTTACCCATGTTAAGTGGAGCACAGTACACTTACTATCCTTTGAGCTGCATTCTCCCCAAACACCCAGAAGTGAGAGGACTGGTTCCTGGGAGGTGGATGCCTGGGCCGAGCAGAGCCCATCCTTTCCTGCCATGCCCCACTATCGCCAGTGCTCCTTCAGAGGGCTCATGCTAACACCTGCTGGCTCAACCAGACAAGGAGTGGCCTGGTGAAGGGTCCCCATACATATTTTTCCCCAGACCCACTTCAGTACAGATTAGTGACTTTTCCATGCATCTGGGACCTAGGGCTGGTTTATTTGGAGTAGCATGAGAATCATAGAGGATGTGTAATCTTATGTTGACCATTGGGCCTTAGTTGTGTATTTTATTAGTTAATTTTTAAACACTGACCTAGAGCTCTGGATCCATTTTAAAATAATCCAATTTATAAATAAACAGACTGCCTAACATGGGCTTGGAACAATAAATCAGGAGAAAAACAATTAAACACAACAGAAAAAATCGGTCTTGAGAGAAAACAGACACTGAAAGAAGAAAAGGCACACCAACATATATTCTAGAGGGAGACGCAGAAATCGTGCAAGACTGGAAGAAAAAGAAGGAAAGAAGGGTAAAGAAACTTCACATGCTTTAAAAAATATAGAAAGATTGCATGCAGGCAATAAATAATACAGCATTAGCACGTACATCTCTGCTAGGCTTAATTACAACAGATTCATCTTAATGAAAAATCAGTCTCCTAAGCAGCTGTTAATGCTCACCTTCACTGGTTGTACCTGCTAACTGAGCCCCAGCGTAACAAGGAGAGCTTGTACATTAAAGAATACACACAGCTGACCCTGACCCTCCCCACCAGGGTGGTGAAGGCAGCCCTTCAGTGGAAAGCAATCNGGGGCACGCTGCCCTCCCGTGAATTAGCCCAAGATGTTTGCTGCCAACAGAGAAGGGAGAAAGCAAGGGAGGCTTTTCACATGGCCAGCTGGTCTTTATTACTTCCCAGTTTGGTGAGAGGGGCAAGGGTATTTGCTCTCACTTGAGCAAACATGTTTAGCGGTGCAATGAGTGGTAGCAATTTGTTGCCACTATGGCCCATTCACACATGGTCCTGAAATGTCATACCTACACGCAGTCTATTTATTCTGGTATCTGCTCTCTGGCAGCAACCAACATTTCTTTTTCCAGAAGATGCAAAAAATCTTCTGCAGTAAACTGTCCTGGGGAAAACTGCTTCTCTGTTGCCAATAGCAAGTTTGATTTATGTTCTTAATATCACGTCTCTTCTCTAATTTAATGTTGAAAGGCAATGTTCTCACACAGAACCATCTAGCTTTGTTTTCGCACTCTTAGATGCTGTGATGTGGCAGTGACTCTCACTGATTGCATCTGAGAAATAAAGGCAGTGCTTAGATGGCCCACCACACCACTGGATCAGTGGCAGAGTGGTGAAAATGGACTGCCACCACAGCACTGAAGGAGCAAAGTCACCACCATCCCTCCTGAGACACATACACTCACAGCAGATCCATGATGCAATGCCAACCTCCAGGTATTTCACTAGACCTATTTGGTCACAGGACACAGGACATCCCTCATGTCCTCACCAGGATGGGCTAGGATGGGTATTTTCAAAACATCCATCAAGCTCCTTGTAAAAGACCACAGACTTCTCTTGAGCAAGGCATTCTCAGCATATACTGCCACAGCAGTAAGACCAGAAGTGGGGCTGGTGGCTCTATTGGACCATCATCCACTGAATTTATGAAACCTGTGATTTAAGTGGGCTACTGCCCTGTGTCTTCCTCCAGCTTTACAATCCTTCCCCTCTCACAGACAAAAAGGCTGACACATCCAGCAGTGCTAATCTCCAACTCTTGAGAGACCCACGTCAGCTCCTGCACACCCTGTCCCAAAGCTCCAGACTCATGTCAGGGAACAGTTTAAACCTTCATGGGGTGCACACTGGGTAAGGACTTAATGTGCAGACTTTTCCGAAGGCCCTAAACCAAGTAGCCTTTCCCCATGATAGGACAATATGTAGATCTTGGCTTGAGTAGTGAGCATCACTGGCATTTCCCCAGCTTGGCTCCTCTGTGCCAAGTTCCAAGGTAGGCTCAGGAAGAAGAAGGGAGTCCAGTATGTCCCTCAGCTGTGCACGCTCTAAGCTAGTTCCTTTCTCCTTGAGTTGTTTTCCTGACCTTCCTGCGTGGGCTGGAGGGTTTACCTGGCCCAGGCTCATCTCTGTGCCTCCCTCCAGCAGCACTTCCGAGCCTTCCCTCTGTAGTCAGGGGTTTCCCCGGCTTCATGCAGGAGAGCAACTTGCTTCTCCCAAGTAATGCAAACCAACATCCCAGGGTGTTTCCAACTGTAAGAACAACTGTTTCAGGGGAAGACACACTATTGTGTGTTAGATCTCACCTGACAGGGATGTGAAGCAGACAAGGCCAGCAGAGGTTTGCCCCTGTCCCATGCATATCATGAGACAACACTTTGCCCCTCCACCCACCCCACTGCAAGCAGGGAAATTCCCAGTGGGACAAAGATGACGGCTGCTGGTCCCTAGTCTCTTTGCACAGGATGGTGATGTTTCAGGCTGGCAAAGCAGCACCCCTGTAGTGGGTGAGGGATCGGTAGGAGCTAGGCAGCTTGATCTGGATGAGAGGAACTAGCTAAAGCTTCAGTTTAAGTATTCCAGCTGAACTCCTTAAATTACATGGGATAAATCATGAGTTAAATACCACTTGTGAAACACTTTGGGATCCACCATGCGTTTCAGTGAGCTGCATGGTGTAGCCAGCTTTTCCAAACGTTCAACCTAGAGGACTGATAGGAGCAAACACCCAGAGATTTGCTCGCATGATGCCCGCAGTTGTGAGACCATCAAAGCATTTGGCAGGCTAAAGGGGCAAAGTGTGTGTACAGCACATTCATGGTCACCCCCTCCTGGGAACGGAGACCTGCCTGTCCCAGAACAGTGCAGCATCTTGGAGCCTAATATCCCAAAGCACAAACAGCAGCGACTTGCACCAAGGAGTGGTCTGCATTGTACCCACAGGGATACTTATGTCTGATCAAATGTCTCTGAACCCCACCATACTGCATTTAGCACATTAGATGGCTACAAAGGGAGGCTTGCAGCAAACGGTCTGGGACACCAGAGGTATGCCTGCACTCCGACCTAAAGGCATGACCGACTGCTCTGCAGATGTGCAAGAGCAACCTTCATTACCTAGCTCAGGTACTGATAGTGTAGTACAGATTAGCTGCTCAAATATTTAGTTTTCTCCAGCCAGTTTTCCATCCTAGACTGAGTCTCGCATTGCCACAGCTAGTCTGCTAGTTCTGGCAGCCACTGCCTAAACAAGCTATATTCCACTATTTTCCTTAAACAGAAAGGCTGCTTGCCTTTCACTTCCACATCAATGACTGGAATCTGCTGTACTGTGGGAACAAGTATGAAGAAATCTGAAAGTCCCACCATGCCACCAAGCTCTTCCCATTATCCCTTTTTTTCCTGAGTACTCTCTGTAAGAACCTTGGGTAACATTTCCTGATGAAGGGGAGCGAAGGGGCAGGCGCCAATCTCCTCTCTTTGCTGACCAGTGATAGAACCCAAGGGAACAGCATGAAGCCAAGACAGGAGAGGTTTAGGTTGGATATTAGGAAGAGGTTCTTCACTGAGGTGGTGGTCGGGCACTGGAACAGGCTCTCTGGGTAAGTTGTCACAGCATCGAGCTTGACTGAGCTCAAGAAGCATCTGGATGATGCACTCAGGGACATGCTCTGACTTGGCTGGCCAAGGAGTCCAACTCCCAGGAGTTGGATCCTTATGGGTCCCTTCCAGCAGAGGAGATTCTGTGATTCTAGGATTTGCGAAAAGCAACCACAGGCAGGCTGCCCTGACCATCCTTGGTCTTGTGGATGATTTGATGTGTCTGCCTCTGGTGTGACGTGTCCGATGCCTCTCACGGGTGCCACCTGTATGGCCATCACGTTGTCCTCAGATGTGCATGCAAGCAAAGGGGTTGTGGACCCAGCACCATCTGGCCAAATGAATTGCCAAAGCAGCTCTTGCACAAGGACCAGGGCATTGCGGGTGGCAAAGGCAGAGGGTGCAGCTGTGCAGCAGGACAGTCAGTGAGGGAAAATAGTGCTGCTTCAGCATTCACAGGCCAAATCAGAGTAATAAATAACTACTATAAAGGGTTGAACTGGGGACTCTGAGTACCTGTAACACGATAATGTTTGGAAATGAACAGCCTCTGGAAGCACTGAGTAAACAGGTTAGAGGGTTCTGTGACTTCACGTATTAGAGAGACTAAAAACTGCACGTTACAGAATGAGGAGGAGCCAGGTACCGCTCCATACTGACAACCAAACAAAGGCCAATATGGCAGTGTAAGCTCCACACTAGTAGGCATTCAACACCAGGCCTTTCACAGCAGGCCCTGAGCACCTGCCACTGCTTTGTTATCTTTGTAGAGGAAAGGATCAGGACTTGGGTTTTTTTTCTGTATTTCCAGCTACTTTTGCTGAGGATCCAACTGCCTCAGTTTTCTTGCACAGGCAGCGAGAAGCAGTAATTTGCTGGGTCAGCTTTAGATCCCTGGCTTCTCTGTGAATCTCTCACTGGGCTACTTCTATTCTCAAAGAGCCTTCTAAATAACATATACAGTTTCAAGCCAAAAGGGAATTATGCTGTCCAGGCAGCTGTGGTTTATTTGTGTCAAGGTGGGGGCACTAATGTGTATTTGGCCATTCAGAATCACAATTCTTTCAACGTCTTCTAAATCTCAGCTTCATCATTCCTACAGAAACAGTGTCTGGTAACTATTCCAACAGCTTAACTATTCAATTGCTGGAATTGGTTTCCTCTTTCCCTGCCTTTGTGTTTGCATTTTTTTCTCCCAACAGGTTAGAAGAAAAAAGCACACACACAATTTCCCACCCTGGGATCAATATGACAAAACCTGCCATTTTCATACAGTGAATAACTTCGCTGTTAAAAGTTGAGTGCAAGGTTATTTCTTTGAAAAGTTGATGTTTCTGTGCTGCTATCATTTCTCCCAACTAATATTTCCTTCTGCTCTCTAATTTTTCTTTCCTTAAAGCTTTCATTTTGTGGCCCTGCCAAGCTGTCTATATTTTCTTAAATTCTCATTTCCTCTGGCACATGTTTCTTGCTTATAGTTACAGTAACTAAAAAAAAAAAAAAAAGATTTTGCACTGAGCCCAATTTCCAGCCTGTAATCTTCTTTTTCAGTATTGCTTTACCACCCTCTTTATTCTCATGTTTCTGCATGCTCCAGATTTACCTGCTAGGTTTGGAAACTATTAATTCACTTCATTTTCAGAGCTATTCAAAAAGAACTAAGGCATCCTGGCCTGACTCCTTTTATATATTGCTGTTTGCTGTGCAAAGCCTTCACGTGTCCTTTGTTCTTGTTGGTTACTCAGGGTTTCATGTCTCTTCCCTCTTACACCTCACCCTGTTCTGTTACAGCACCAGCATTTTTGTGTTACTCTGTCTCTTACTTCCTGCCTCCCCGATATGAGTAGGGGGTGTGTGCATTTGTCCCACCAGGCTAATTCCCACAGCAGAGTTGGGAGCTTTCAGGGAGAAGGGATCACCACCTAGCTCAATGCTGAATGAGGTATTCAATGCACCAGGCTGGGTAGAAAGGTGTTTTGTGACTTGGGAGCTTTTAGGACTAAGTGAGTATTCCCTCCATACGCAGGAAATGGCAGAAGAGCAGTGTTAGGAAAAAAGGTAACCTTTCTGTCTTATGGAGCATTAACGCCATGAATAAAGATTTAATGACAGAGGATTTAATTTGTAATAGTACCAGGAGCAGCAATTTCCCCAAAAAACACTTTCTGAGGTATTCTGAATCTTCACAATACTGTGAAGTATTTTTCAGCCGTTATTTATAAAGTGATTCATCAAGATGGTATTGCCTATGCTTTCAAAAGGAGTTCATACTGTGTGCATCGAGTTCTCCATGTGCTTACCATAATTGCAGGCTTAATCTCAGCAAGGATACACACACGTACATGGGCGGCATAGTCAGAGACACTCCTATTTCCCTGAAAACACTGCACCCCTGACTGTGGCGGAGCTGGGAAGGACCTTGGTATCCAGCTCCCGCCAAACTTGCACAAGACTGATGTTACCTCCTACCTACAGCCAGGACTTGTAGAAGAAGACTTTACTTGCATAGATCTTTTTTCAGCATACAAGGAAAAACAGTGGCAAGGTGATGTTATTTTCCTAGGAAGAGTGAGAGGAGGAACACAACAAATCCAGGTGCACCAAACCCAGGTAACCAGTGGCAGAGCTGAGAGCAGAGAAGGACGTCCTTTAAGGGGAGCAGGGAGATGAACAGTAGGAGGAGAAACAGGAGATGGTAATTTTTATGGTTCATCTAAAAGTGCAACTCTCCCCCTCCTTTAAACATTAAAAAAGTTTTGCACCCACCATGCTCTCCCTTCCAACAAGGCAGCTTTTCCTCCCTTATGCCCTACTGAGAGGTGAAAGAGTATTTCAAGTGACTGCAGTGTCGTGCCCCCCTCAAAACGAGACCTTGCTGCCCCTTTGAAGCCAAAAGTTGTGGGGAATGCCCATGTGCATCACCGTTGTTCTAGCAACTGAAACGTCAGAGCTGCTGGCTATCTGCTGTTGCATGTCCACTGCTGGTAGGAGGAGTGGTGCTTCTATAGCCCACTCCAGGCTTGTTGACTTTCTGTCAGAAAGAGCTGCTTAAGTTAGCAAAGTCTCTCCCCACCAGCCATCTCGAGTGTTTTCACTAAGCTTTTCCAATCAAGGAATATTAGGAAACAGATCCAAAAGTCAGTAGTAAATCAAACTGCTCTACTTGAAAGCTAAGGACCTTTGGTTTTGTCTCAATTTTAATATCTTTTGCTCTGGTGATAAAGGAACTGATTCTGGTTTAAATTTTATCCTCTTGCTGACTTGAACTATTGCAGAGAGAAGGAGATGCTAAGCTCCAGCTGAGAATTACTGCTTAGCATTAGCATTGCCTTTCAGAGACCAGGCAGGAAAACCTGTCAGAGCTGGGTTAGAAGAAGGTGGTAAAGCATAAAGAGAAGTCAAACATACCCAGCGAAGACCCCCCAGGTGAATTCTCCTTGGTTTAGCACACAAAGCTGTGCTCTGATGAAATCTATTACTTTATGAGCATGGCACCTTTAAACATTTGGGAGTCAAACCTCCTTAAGCCATTTTCCTCTAACTTTGTGATTTTTGTCTGTATACAGTTGACATGTTGCAAAGAAGGACCAAAACCCCAGTATGTAAAAAACTTGTGAGAGCACTTGGAAGTAGATCTCAGGAGACACCACTGGGAGCTGAGGCGCGCTGTCCAGGGCAGAAGTGCTTTGGTGGCTCTTGCAGAAAGAGCTATAGTGACTGTGCAGAGCTCTTCCAGAGAAGACCAGGTTTCTGATATATTCAGAGGTCTTGATGGGGAGTGAAAGCTTGTGATAACTCTATAGGAACTTGGCGTCCGTGCGTTTTGCTCGCTCTCTCTCTCTGGATAAAGTCTTGGCAGCCGCTCCGAGTCTATTTTAAACAAAGCCGGTGATTTCTGGAGAGATGGAAAACACATGAAGGGCACAATGGAAAACAAGCATAAAACCTGACTGCAGGACAGAGGGAAACAAGAGTGATAAAGAACACTGCTTCCTCCTCTGGCAAGCAGGCAGGCAAGCAGGGAGAAGTCCCTTTCTCACCACCACGCCAGGGCTGCTCACCAGGCTGCCATCATAGGCCTTGCTCAAAATTCAGAGCTGTTCCTTGCTGAGCTACCCTCCCCTCGCTGGTGACCCAAGCTGCACGTCCCTTGTGCAGAGCACTCAGAAGCTGCTGGCTGTGGGAAGCAGCAGTCAGGGCAGGGGAGGGGAGCAGGAGACACAAACAGCAACACAGGGCCAGGTCCATTGTGAAAACTCCGGTACCCAAAATAAAAATAAGTTATCTACAAAGAATGTAATTATGGTCAAAGCCATACGTTTGGCCTAGGGCCAAGAAAAGGCTGTTTATAACTGTCAGTACGTAGAGACATGAACCTGTAATTTGTGTATGCTGAAACATAATAATTTCTGATCCAGAAGCCGCCTTTCTTGTTGAAAAGCTTGGTAACTAAGCCTGGTCACTTGGATCTTGTGGGATATCCATGCAAATCCTTTTACTAAGCACAGTTTAAAACTTTACGTATGTGTGTAGTGCAACCAGTGGGACATGTCTTGGCTCAGCATCCTGTCCTGGGCTGCGTCCCTCCTGCCCTTGACATAAAGTGCTCCCTGACATAAAGTGCTCACAAGTTCCTCCCTGCGGTGTTTTCTGCCCCACGTCCCCTGCAGGAGGGCAGGCAGGGAGCCGCAGGCAATGAGGACATTGGGATGGCTGGCAGTGCATCCCACAGGACTCCTATCCCCTTGCCTGGGGCACCAGGGAGCTCCAACAGACCAATAACTCAGCGACTAATATGGCCTCACATCTGCCTTTAGGTCCTGCCTACACAAGCCATATGATCAACTGCCTCTGTTGCTTCCTGTACAGGCAGAAGATTGCTGTTACATGCTGGGCAGTCTCTGTTTGCACTGTAACTTCTCTGGGACATGGAGGCTATCTTCGCTTTGTTTTGGAAGGCGCCCAACTTGCTTTCAAGCATTCAACAAGCAGTCAAGAAATGATTCAGATGGAGAAGCAGAAACATAACTTGCCTCTGCTTGACAGCATTTCTTTATCAGTTCCCCGTTCAAATCAACTTAAGCTGGCAGTGACCAAAAGTAGCGACTCTCTGGAGAGTGTTTTGTAGCCCCCCAAAGCTGTTGCTCTTTCGTTATTTTGGTGCATTTCTTTCAGGAGACCTTCTCCATACCAACTTAAAAAAAACAAACAAAATGCTCCTATCACATCTGCTACTGGTTGGTATCCTTAGAAGCCATCCCAAAAGACAGATCAAGAACTGAATAAGCATGAAAACTTTGGAGAGAGGATTAGATGAAGGATAAGATATATTAGGTTTGGCAATGCTATAACCTACCACAAATTTAAAAATTGTGAGTCAGACTCAAAAAAAAACATAAAAACAAACCAAAACCAAAACAGAACCTACATTAAAAAACAAGACTTGAAAATGCTTTAAAAAATCCTTTTCCTTTTTTGTGTTGCCTTCCCATTTCCAACACTACCTGCCCACTTGCCGGGGTCCCTGTCAGTTTGCTAACACTGCCAGCACTCCAAAATGTCTTACAAGTGAGACAGCTTTGTTGAAAGTCAAACATCAGAAATCTTCCTGCTATTCTTGGCTCTGTGAGCAGATTGTGGTCTAGTGGTTACAAGCATCATGGCCAGCTGAAACACACCCATGTTTGGGTCATCTGCAAGACATGAACCATGGATGTCTGGTTGTGAGCGCATGAATTTCCAACCTTAGGGCTAACAAATCAGATGCTAACACAGAAGTAGGAACAAGGTCAAATTGCTTCATGAAGTTCTCTTGCAGAGGGTGACAACATGGATTGAAGAAGGTCCTAATTTGGGATTTCCTTTCAAAAGGCTCTGTAGCAAGTAGCTGAGACACAGTTCCATGAATTAGAAAGCTGCATCCCATTCCAAGCTTTGCTCAAAGTGTTCTCAAGTCTCCCAGCTGCGAAGTGGACCGTTAACCCTCCAAAGCCCTATGATGGGGCTCAACGTGCTGAAAGACATCTTGGTCAACATACATCCTCTAACTGCAACTACGGCTGATGAGGCTCTGTCTAGGCCTATCTGCTTCAATAATTTTTTTGCCCATATCTGTCAGGAGGTAAAATTTGTGTCATTATCCTGCAGCAAAAAACAAAGCCACACTTTTTGTGACAGCTGACACCACTGGTGTAGCACACAGAGGTTTGAGCTGTCCCTTCTGTGTTTACCTGAACATAAACAGTGTGTCTAAACTTTCCACTGAGATTTCCACTCATCCTTAAGTTTAAACAACAAAAAAAGAAAGTATCAAAAAGGTAGGGCATCTTTCCTAACGTGTTTTAAGGGCACAGGTTCTAAAATGAGCAAGTGATGACCCATTTTTAAACCCACTTAGGGAATGCTTTTACTCCATATAGAGCACACATTCCTCTACCTCCTCTGGTAAACGTACAGAAAAGTGTTGAACCTTTCAGTACAGCAAATTAATCACTAGCTGGCAAGATGAAGAAGTGGTCTGGACAAGTACCAACTCCAAAAAAAAAAAAAAAAAAGAAACATTAGAAACCATATCTTATCACAGACAAAGAAGTGCAATGCACAGAAGTCATGTCCCATTATAGAACTGCATCTCTTCTGAGATTAATAAAATGCACTACCCTGTTTTGCACAGTAATAAGTAGAAGCAAGAAGAGAAAGGGACATTAACTTTGTAACTTTAAACTCTGCAACACCAAACTTTCAGGTGCCTAGCTGCTCCATCGACCCCACTGCCCGGAACTGAGTATCTGAGCTGGCCCTCAGATATGGTAAGAAGCAACCAAAGAGCAGACACAGCCCAGGCTGGTGTCCTCAGTGGGAAGACCGCTGGGAGGGCCCATGAGGCACAAAGAAAATGAGTAGAGTATCCACTAAAATACTTCTCTCCGAACTTTGAACACCTTACAAGGAAGCCTCCCTCAAACTGGTTCAAAGACTGAACCCTCAAATCTGACTGATGGTAAAGAAGAAGAGGAATGCAGATTTTTCACTCTTGCCATGCTTTTGTTAACCCTGAGATGGTCATATCTACTCTTCTTCCCTGCTCTCTGGCCCCAAACATGTAGCTTCATCAGAAGATGAGAGCAACCCATCTCAGCCACATGTGTAGGGCACTCCTCTGGGAGCGGGCACCACCAGGCTGAGATCCTGTCTGGCATCAGACAGTGACTCTGGATGAGTGCTCAAATGTGATTTATTGGCTGACAGCAGGCTGCCTGCCATCTTTTGGGATCCCCGTTTCGGTGGTGTGCTCTGAAACAGGCTGCCCTAACAGACAGCTCAATGAGAGAGACAGAAAAGCACCAGCTTAATAGATCATACTGAACATTTGGCATGAGATTGGTCCTGAGATATTCAATGCCTCCAGCAGAATTTAGGCCTTTTGGGGAACTTGAATGTGAAAAGCCTTTCTGGGGTTAGTTGGCAGCTGGAGGAGACTATGAGTGCAGATTTTAGTGGTAAAAGGGACAGGTAAGCACCTATGTCCCACACTGGATCTAATTTTGTACCTTATTCTACAAGAGAACTTAACAGCTGGAAGCCATAATTCCCTTGCTCATCTTCCTCCCTTTTCTGCTGGATCGACTCTGATGGTAAGTACCAAATCAGATGACTGACTCAAAGCACCTGCAGCTAATGATCACCACACAGTAGTATATTAGCAATTGCAAGCCATGTCTGGAGAGATCTGCTGAAGATCTGGGCTGTGGTAACCCCACACACAGCAAGGGAAACTCCCCCAAGCCAACTTCATGGGTGGTTGGTGCAAAGTCAGGCGCTCTGCCTTGGTTCTGTTTCTTTGAACTACTGCAGGAGGTTCTACCTGAAGGAAGAGTTCATGTGGAGGCATAAGGGCCACAGAATGTCATCTCCAAATAACAGCTTATATAGTTAAACATATATTTCTCTGGTAAATCCCTGATGGATTATTTGTTCACGTTTGGGCACAACTTGACATAGTTTCCCCTGTTGTCTGCTCCCAAGAACCAGGCGTGACTCATGATAGTACAGGGAAGGAAAGGAAGGGAAATGCTTTACTACATCCAATTTTGCAGCAACACATGTCATGTTGGTGTTACTAGTGTAACCCTAGGCAGAGATATTGTCATGCAGGGTCTCAGTGGGCTGCCAGACCAGCCATACTTGGGTGGTGGAGCCAGGTGAGATGCTCCCAGGACAAAACCAGTCTGCTGAAGCCTTGGCCCTAAATCCCAGAGGCTGCCCTGGCAGCCCCACTGGGTAAGTGAGTGCCAGCAGGCAGGGGTGCTTGGCACCTCTGAAAGCCTGAAAAATATCCTGGGTTAATACAACTTGCTTTACATTTTATGACCCTTACTGAAGTCTTTGTTGGCCCCAGGCAGAAAGGGAGCAGGGGCAGCAGTGAAAGGCCTGGGTGCCAACCCAGCCTCGATGCAAGCACTGTGCTGGCTCCAGCATATAGGCTTGCACCAAGGGGAAGGCAGACCTTTCCTTGAAAGCTGCCTGCAAGTACACTGAAGTCAGCAAGAGCCTTTGCCAAGGAGTACAGTGAGCTCTGGGGTGCATTAGTTAGAGAAATGACTTTGGTAGGGTTTCTTTGCAAAGTGACACAAGGACATACAACTAGGGTATTGGAATATAATTAAGAGAGAATGAAGTTAGGGTGGATATTGGGGAAAACCTTTTGTCAGGGAGATTTATTAGTAGGTAGAGCTGTCTCCCGAGGGAAATGGTAGGAAGGCATTCACTTGGGATATTTAGACTAATGAAAGTGCCAGCAAATATTCTATGGGGACCGTGCTTGTACTGACAGGCAAAATGAGCTCTGCGACCCTGTCCTGTGGAAGAAGGGCTGTGTGCGAGTGCAAGGAGACCAAGTGAGCTGGCTGCCAGCTGCAAAGCCCCTGGCTTCCCCACGTGAAAGGGAGCGGTGCGGGGAGTGCCAGCAAGCTTCCACCCTGGCACTGGAAATGACAGGCAGGGCTCCAGGGAAGACATGTTGGGAAGATCACAGAATCATTTTTATAACAAACAACAGCATCTCAGCACCTTCTTGACAAATTATAAAAGGGAAGGGAGAGTGCAGTGGGTGACCACGGGCAGGGTGGAGCAGCTGCCCTCCCCCAGGACTGCTTTGTCTCCAGTGGCACCTGTGGAGACCCAGCCAGGAGAGCAGCAGCTCCTCACAGAGAACTACACCATACTCCCAGCACACTCTTCAGCCAGTTGTGCTTGGAGAGAAGACAACCTGACTCCAGCTGGACAGCCTGTTTCAGACAACTGCAAAAGAATTTGTCCCATGCTGTGAATTAGCAATGTTCCTGTCCCTTTTCTACATGGTCCAAGATGCGTCACTGCGCACCTTGTTTCCTACAGGCTGGTGGTCTCCTTAGGAAGAGACATTTTCCCAAAGTTTTCCCAAAGTTGCAGTTGTGGCAGTAAGCATAGAAAGCATCCAAAAAACGGAGATTTCTCAGGCGCATGGGTGACCCTGCTGTTCTACACCTACTGATGGCATAGCAGGGGGTCGTGGCCCAGGCTGATCACCATGACCAGCCCTGAGATGTTAACATCAGCCCCACTCCCCTACCTCTGTCTTTGCTGTTCCGGCTTCAGTTGTTGCATCCCAATACCACAGTTGCCTGCTGCAACAGCTCACCTACAGTAATTTCAAAAGATGGTGAAGTAAAATGACTGAAACAACCCATTTCTTTACAGATTCCATCAACTTTTCCCAGCTATTTATTTCTGTTGAAATTTTTGCCAAACCTCATAGTACTATAAGAAGTCAAGCTTCATTGCCCTCTTATTAAGAGCTAACTGTCTCCATGAAAACATAGTTTCATGACTGCTGCTGTCGTGATTTGAGCAGCAGACGTAAACAGGGTCATCTCCAGCCATAGTGGGTGGATGTTTAGTTTATAGCACTGAGGTTAAGAGTGAAAGCGTGTGACTAAGAGCAGAAAACAGAGGAGCCTTTGTATACATCAAGAGCCCTGAGGCAAAACACAGAGAAGGAGAATGCTGACACAGACTTTAATGGAGAAAGAAAAGAGTCCATTATGAACGTTACAGAGTACATAATTCATTTAAGGGAAATCAAGATTTAAAGGACTTGTGGAGGGGAATATGAAATCTGACGTCACTGGGTCACGCCTGGTGGTTTGTTGTTGGACTCTGTACATGTGTTAGGGTACCATGCATCATGTCAGGTGGAAGACAGCTCACTGCCAGAAATTACCATTTGCTCTTTGCTAGATTCCTGTTGGAAACAGGCTTCTTTCAGTTCAAGTCTTTCAGCAGGAAGCAGAGATAGCCAGAATGAACTGCAGCTCTGGCATTTTAACACACATCTTCCAAAACTCTCAAAAATCACTTTTGGGGCAATTTTTCCTTCTCAAACTAAGGTGGAGACAGGATGGATCACTTCTGAATTACCAGGTATGAAAGCACATGAGGAAAGCTGGTGAGCAGAGTTGCTTCCAAGCTTGTATATACATTGCAGACACTAAGGACCGACATAAGGACCAGCACATTTACTGCACCGTAAAACAATGGTATGAATGCTGGAAAAATATTCCCCAAACCATATACTATAGTGGCTTCTAAACTTCAGCAGCCAGAGCCACAGAAATAGAGTGCTTTGTGCAGTAGTTTGCACAACCAAAGAATATTCTTGTCCTTGGAGTGCTTTATTATTTTTAATGAGACAGGCCAAGCATTTCTTGATAAACATTCTTTCCTTGAAGCACTAATCCTACTTAAATCTTTTACCTTGTTCCTACAGTGTACCGTTAGGAAGTTACTAACAAAACTTATTCTCCCTTAAAGTGCTAGTCATATTAATGCAGAAAGTGAGGGGACACGTTGTGATAGCCATGAAAGGGGCCATGGCTGGAAATAAATGGAAAAAGCCTGTTAGTCTGCAGGTTTAGTATTCCAAGCAGAAGACTTTTCTGAAATGTTTTCTAGGCTATCCAGCTTCTTTTGAACTAGAGAAAAAAAAAATTATCAATTTCTGTTGTGATAGAAATGTTCTAGCTTGTAGTGTTTGGCCCTGACAATGTTTCCATGCACTCTAAGTCTAATTTGCCACAGTTGGGTGACGGGCAGCAGGTCATGATAGAGCCAAACCAAAGAGCTACAGAATCTCAGAGGAAGGGAGGCCTCTGAGTCTATACATCCATGTCCATAAGATGTCCATACATCTGGGCACTTGCCTTTGTCTAGAGCAAGGTCCAGAGCATCCTTCTGCTTTGGCAGATGCTTCTGCATTGGCATTACAAACTGTTCCTTTATAAAAGCCATTATTTTCTTTGATACAAAAATTATTAAAGCTCTTAAGAGTGAGAATTTAACCACACAAGAACCAGGAAATTCAGAGCCAACCCTCCCATCTAAGTCAATCTCACTTCTGTCCCCTTGTATCAGTGCGTTACAACAGGCCCTTTCACGATCACATGAGGCTGGCCAGGGGACACACTTCTCACTAGATCTAATACAATGAAAAGAAAAACTGTCTTTTTTTTTTTCCCTGTGGTCTTAGATGCACATGTGGCTTTTCATACCACATCATGTGTTCTTGGAATGAAAGGCCCTTTTGTAACATGCACACACCAGCCAAGGCAACTTAACATCGAGTGGGATTGTTAAGTGGGTTCCCTAAAGCCTCCCGTGAACATTGTACCAGCAGCAGCACAGTGGAGGAGGAACGCAGTTCAAGGAGTTTGACCAACTGTATTGTAAATGATTCACGATACACACATCCCTATTTCTGCTCCATCCAGGTTAACTACCCTTACTTCACGCAGGCAGTTTTCCTCTTTCCCTATAGGAACACAGTAAACACAAGACTTGCTTTCACTTGGGATGGACAAGACATTCTCTGTGTCTGAGCAAGTCACTACCACTTTACAAGCTCTCTCAGGGCCACAGACACCTTCCTACACAGCCTTTACGTCAGAAGACCAGTGAGAACCATATTTCTCTAATAGGATTGCCAAGCAATGAATCTTTGTCCTCAAGGCCCGAGTGCCTTTGAGCATACTTGCGTAGGCAGCAGGTGAGCAGCCATCAATCAACAGTTACATTTTGCAAATTTGGAGGATGCATCACATGTCTGTCTTAAAAGAAGTTCCTGAGTTGAAACAGCAAGTTCATCGTGCAGGTCTTCAAGCAGCAGCAGTTCTCTATCCAGGCATGGGAATATACCTCCTTGAAAGACTTCATATTTGAATTTACACCCAAGGAGAATAGCTTAATCTGTAAAGAAAATCTTGCCTTTGTTACAGGGCCTGTATTAGGGTGCACATAACAGGGTCTCTGCCCCTCTACTCTGCTCTGGTGAGACCGCACCTGGAATACTGTGCCCAGCTCTGGAGCCCTCAACACAAGAAGGATATGGAACCTGTTGGCACATGTCCAGTGGAGGGCCACAAAAATGATCCAAGGGCTGGAGTGCTTCTCCTTTGAGGACAGGCTGAGAGAGTCGGGCTTGTTCAGCCTGGAGAAGAGAAGGCTGTGGGGAGACCTTATAGTGGCCTTCCAGTACCTGAAAGGTGCCTGCAAGAAAGCTGGGAAAGAGCTGTTCATGAGGGCGTGTAACAATAGGATGAGGGGTAATGACTTTACACTAGAAAAGGGGAGATTCAGGTTGGATATTAGGAAAAGAATTCTTCAATATGAGGGTGATAGATCACTGGAACAGGTTCAGAGGTGGTGGAGATATTCAGGAGAGGTGGTGGAGGCCCCATCCATGGAGATATTCAAGGTCAGGCTTGATGAGGCTCTGAGCAACCTAATCTAGTGAATATGTCCCTGTTTACTGCAGGGGGATTGGACTAGATGACCTTTAAAGGTTCCTTTCAACCTAACATATGCTATGATTCTATGATTCTGCCAGATATTTTCGAAGTTGAACAACCCAAATTGTATTGCTGACCTGGGTAGCTCCAGACCAGGCCAGCTATAAATGCCCTCCATCCCTTAGAAAAATAAAACAAAGAATGCGGACAAAGAATTTAACAATTTTATTAAAAATTGTACCAGTTATTAGAAAAAAAAATCCAAGTATTAAAGTATTAAAGTATTAAAAAGCACCAAAGAAAGAAAGCACAAAGCAAATATACTGCACAGATACAAAACAAAGGAGCTCTGCTCAGTCACCATTGGTACAGACAGGAGTCCTGGAGGCACACAACCAGGATAAACAAAATGCTACATTCTCACTGGGTCTCAGTCCATGGCAAAGAAGCTGTGTGTACTTCAGGACTAATCCAGACAGAAATCTCACAGGAGAGCATCGGGTTTACTTCTGCAGCAGGACAGCATCATTCTGGTGAATATCAAAACTCATGGGGAAACATTCCTTTGAGGGAAAGTTTATGAAGTACATTGCAAATTATAGGTCACCTTACCCTTTTGGTTTTCCAGAGGAAGGACTCTAAAAGTTTTAGGTAAGGGGAAAAAGAAACAGGTATCCCACCAAAGTAGAAAAGTCATGCAGGAAAGGGGCGGGGGAGAAAATGTGAATCCACTGTCATCAGTGAATTTTACCTAGAAAAGTGGGAGACTGTACTATGTATCACTGAAGAAAATAGAAAAGATACATGATTAGTTTTAACAAAAAGCCCCAACAGTCTAGATACCCAAACTCAGATTTAGTGGCAGGATTTTCAGATGCACCCAGTGGAAACAGATGTGTACAAAACCCTTGGGCCATTTCGAAATTTCCCTTTTACAAGCCTAAATTCTGACATACATTTAAGGAGATACCAGCAATGTCGTCCTTCCATCACACGACTCCCTCCCTCTTTTGTCATCTAAGTTTCCTTTCAGAATAGTCTGATCAAAACCAGAGCTGAGGAATCTGATGATGCTCTCCTGGAGCTGTGTCCACAAATCAGGGAGACTCCTTTAGATTTAAGAATAACTTTACACATGCAAAATTTCCATAATAGATTTATTTTTAAAACAGTTTAAGAATCTACCCTTCCCACCCCTCCATTCCCCAAAGGCAGCAAAGAGTCTGAAGACAGAACTGAAACATGGCTTTAAAAAACAGCCCACAGACATTAGGTTTCGCTTCCCAGAAACCAACTTCCAGCATGGGATTCGCAGGAAGGGACCCTCCTTTCTGTGGCTAAGGGGGAAGGTGAGGCACATGGAAGAAAGAAGGGGTAGGGGATGTCAGACTGCATTCAGGTTACGAGCACACATGCACATACACACACACGCACGCACACACACACACGCACACATGCACACAATTACATTCCAGTGCATTTGATGTGTTTGGTCTTTTCTGCTTTTCCTGGTGGAGAAGCACTGAGCTGTGTAACACCTGTGTGAACACATGCAAACCAAAGAAACAGAGACCACTGAAGTCTTTCGGAACTGTAAAAGATTGTCCTAGGATCTTTTATCAATTCCTTGAGGTATTTCTTCTTACTAAAACAGTCAAAGGCAACAGGTAGGCAAATGTTAGTTTGAAAAATGGACTCTTTTGAAGGATATTATTAAAAACCTTTGTTGTCAAATTACTCAATAGTGCTTGGTCCATGATCATGAACGGGTGTTCCACGGTCCCTTTACATATAAGACCACAGTAAATATTGCTGGTAAAACAAAGCAAGACCTCCTCATATCTGCATTCTCCTTTGATCCTAGCACATAATGCTGAGTGCTCTCCCTATTTTTCCCTTTAAAAATACCTTTAATAACACACCATTCAGCATGTCACAGTCTCACCATTCCCACAGCTTCAGCAGAGAAGTTCTGGGTCAGAACCAGCAGCAGAAGGGTGGAATTCATTGTAGTTGATGGGGGTCATATCTCAACAACTGCCTCAAGTAATTTTGCTTTTTTCTAAAAAAAAAACACCAACAAAAAAACCCCCAAAACCCTCAACCAACCCTTCTCCCTAGTCTACTAACAGGCAGAATTTGCAGTTTCCCGGAACAGAAAAGTGCAAAGCCCTGCACTGAATGAAGTTCAACCTTGGTTACAGCTCCAACAGCTGCTATGGAGCAACTCTGGAACTGTGTTAACCTCAAATGCACACATCTCCTATACCTTTAATCCAGGCTTGAGGAGACCAAGTAAAGAGACAGCAGGAAGAAAGATGTCTTTGCGATCACCCTTTCTACGTCAAGAATTGGGTTCCTTGCCTCTTTTCCCTTGTTGCTACCCAGCTCCAAAGCAAAGGCTGATAAGGAAAGTTTCTTCCAGGACTCTTCTAATGAGACTTTAGCCAACAAACATTTAACAACAACCAGCTATTTAAACTGAGATATGTGATCAGTTACGCAGGAATTCAGTGCTACCAGGGATTACCAGCACCTTGGGAAAAGGCTGCAGTCCCATACACAGATCCAAGGCAATCCTTCCCATACAAATTCACGCTCTCCCTTGCCTTTGTTGTATCCAGTTTACAGCAGTCTGCAGCTATCCCTGGACTTGATTACTGGCTCAGCTTTCAAGAACTGCAGGAAACAAAAGTAAAACTAACTATTCCCTACTAGCACCAGGCTTGCTAGATCCAGGGATGGGTGGGTTACAAGGTACTTGAAAGGGTGGAAAGTTGGGAAGGGATAGGAAGAGCTGAGTCATTAAGTTATTTTGGAGATGTCGGGAAGGACACCAAGATACTTCAGTGCTGCTGGTTCCATCAGCTACAGATCAAGCTCTTCTTAAGAACTACTCATCAAAAGTGGGAACTTCTTTTAGGAGAAAGATCTGACTGTTCTTTCTGAATTGCCAGACTGTAGTTTTACAACACAGAGAGAAGCACTGTTCCATTACTTTCACCAAGACAAACTAATACCTAAAACCGCAAGCATAGTCCTTCACCAACAGGACTTAATCCATGTACCTTGGAACCATTTCTCCAAGCAATTGCATTATGTCCTTGGCCACACTGCAACAGCTACTCTGCAGGGAAGATCTCCTCGCTGTGTGCTAAAGGGGCCTTACTAATATGGAACATGTGACAAACTCATGGGTGCTGTGCATCTGTGTATTTGTTGAGGAACACATGAAACTTTCTCACTGTTTCCTCCAGTAGGTGAGACTGTAACAGTGAAGTAGCTGTGTTCCCCTAAGGGAATAACCAGCCTGCCCCTCCAAATCTACACAAAGCAAAATAAGACTTTGGGGTTGACAGAGCACGTTTCCTTTCTCCAAGATATGCAGATATGGAATATAATTAAAATATATTATCAGTGGTTGTATATCTCTGGCACCAGTGACCACCATGCATATTGCAGGAAGTCAGCCTTTGTCTACCACTAGCTCTATGTCTCCAATGCAGTATTGTTGTTCATGGTGATTTTAACTTGTGAGCCTGGCATGACCAATTTTGATAAGTCTGTTGTTATAGCGGGAAATTCGGACTGGCAAAGATGTGTCTTTCCCTGAGCCAAACGACTTTACTGAGGCAGGTAGCAGGACTGAAGAACGGTTTCAGGTACTTGTGTCTCCATATTAAGCAGAGAGTTACCCTGATGTTAAACTGGTTGGGTTGTGAAACCGGAAAGCACCAGTACCAGACCCATCTTTGCAGCTTATGCATCCAGCTATCAGGCCTTATTGGCCTGTCTGGCTTTCAAGTCAAGGCAGAGGAGGAGGGGAAAGCTCATGATGGTTTCTAAGTGTCAGGTGCACTTGCTGAATTTTTGGTAGTTTGCAGAGCTGTTATGATGTAGCTTTGACTGTGCCTGATAAAGGGGTCCTGGCAACAAGTGGGAAAACACAAGCGCCACATCCTAGAGCATGCCATGTGGGCAGGCAGCATTGCTGCATTGCTTCCTGAGCCTCCGCCCTACCGCTCCCACCTCTTCAACTTCTGATTTAAGAGTCTCTTTAACATCCACCTTCTCAGGGGTCCCCGATTCAGTGTGTGCTTGAACTACACATCAGGTTTTCACCCCATTTGTCCTTGTTCTTTGATGACTGGTGTTTATTCCAAGTGGACTGTGCAAAGCAACATATGGAAAGCCTCATCTCTGTCAACATGGGCAGAAGGTGACTTCCCATACTGCTGCAGCATAGTCAGCAACACTTGCATCCTGCTGGACAACTCTGTAGTGCACATGCTTAAAGAAACAACACAAAACGAAAAACAATCACCCCTCCTAAAAAAAAAAAAACAAACAACCCGCCCTCCCTCTTCATAAAACCCACCCCCAAAATATTACTTGAGATTCAGTTATAGGAATTATTAACCATCACGGGCAAACATCTTACTCTAGCTCTAGCTAGAAAAATAAGCTAAGAGGAGGAAAAAAAAAAGCTTTTCTCACATTAAGTCTCCTTATGTTGAAAGAGAGTAGCTGTGAATATATGAAAGTGAAAAAGGCTTGGGGACCTCTTTCAGGGAGCTAAAGCACATTTTGCCACAGGATGTAAATCAAGAGAATGGGACCGGGAGAGAGGCCAAATTTAACTGTGTTCAGCAAATTGTTACCAGACACTATAGTGCAATGAGGAGATTATACAAATACCAGAGAAAGCATGAATTAGAGAAGGAGATGCAGAGAGGAGAAAGCAACTGTGCAAGTAAACTATTCTTCCCGTACAGTAATGCTTTTTTTTTTCAGAGTGAACCAAGAGTTGAGGAATTCCTCAACACCTGAAGTCAATGTTTGTAACAGGACCAAAGAGATTCTCTTCCTCACACTGGTTGTGTCAGTTGAGACCTACAACAAGGTGCAGTGGCAACATGGAAATGGAACGAGGAAATGAAGTCTGTAATGCTTTTCTGTCTGTGTTTTGCCCTATCTGTCACTGGGTTTGTGAACTAACAATATTTAAGGCTACAGAGAAGTAGCCATTGATATTTAAGGCTACTTCCTTTTAGTAGGGTAATTTCCCTGTGCTGGTCCAATAGTGTCAGTCATATGGACAAACTTGTGAGTGCATACAAACTGGGAACTGTTAGAAGATCCCTCGTGAAGTAATATTACTGCTGTCAGTCAATATATGCCTACAGCAGCCTCCAGACATTACATACTAAAGCAATGGACAGACTGCTTGTACAACGTACATGTCAGACTAGTTCCTAATTAATTTTCCTGCCAAATCCTGAAGCAGAACTATCAGATGCCTGGGACCTAAGCCTTCCTGACCAACCACATTATAGTAAGAGAAAAGAAAACCAAACAAAATAAACACCCATCGTAAAATCAATAAAAACATGCACTGTAGAAGAATGATGCTTGTGTCATAATCCATGGGTTTTGGCTTCATGCTGGTTCACAGGCACTGCGGACACCGAACCTGAAGCAAACAGTCGCAGACACTAACAGCCACCAGCAACCAGGTTTGATTTTAAGACTGCTCCATCAAAATTATTTTGTCTGTTGATGGAAATGACAAAGCATAGCTTCATGTGCGACAGCTGCAACTGGTGCCCAATGGAAAGACTGGAGAGATCAGATTTCTTTTTGATTTTCTCTCACACAGGGTGCATGGAAATCAACAGTAACCCATGCAGAAAGCAAGCAACCTGCTGGATATAAGCTACTTAAATGTTTTCACTGCTAAAAATAACTTTCTTTGTGGAGGAACCGAATATCTCTGCTCTGGACGATACCCAAAGTATGTTTAGAGTCATCAATCCCAGACATTGTTTTTAACTAGCAGCCAAAATGACACCCCTGCACTCTACCACTGACTAACATGCAGGGCAGAGGAAGCTGTTAGTCTAATACCTGCCTCCCTTGCACAGAGGTCACTGGCGCGGGGAACCAGCAGCAAGCTTTACCAAACACACCCACATTCTGGCTTTCCTTCAACAGTGTTGGACAAGAGCTCCCTGCCTCGTGAGGCAGGCAGCAGCAAAGAAGAGTCCGTTAAAACCCCCCAAACTTGAAGACGAGTATCAGAAATTCAGAGTCCTCACATCCGGCCGGCGGTGTGCAATCTCTCGCCCCCGAACCAGTGTTTGTTCAGTGCTCCCTGCAGACTGGATGCGGCCTGAAGCAGGCAGGCGAAGCTCACCTCTGCCCAGTGTGGTTCCTGTTCGCCTCCGCATTTAAGGCCAAGTTGTGTAGGAAGAGAAAAAGCTGCCACCACACTTGATTTCTGTTCTGCTGATGCTGTAGAGGACAACAGTTGAAACAAGGTTATTTATATTTCTAAAATTGCAACATACCACTTCTCTTTTCCAATAACAACTCAGTTACACTTTTCAAGAGCAGACACTTTAATACCATCAGCATAACAAGGGGGTGCAGCAAGGGATGAGGGGAGAGAGGGAAATGATAAGTTCTCCAGAAATAATTGTAGCTCTAACATTACAAAAGGAAAAGAGCAGACCCTTTATGCATTGTGCACAAGAGGATTAAACTTTTTTTTTTGCTTGTAGGATTTTGCAGAGTTTAGCCAAGTGCTGTTTTTAATCAGATTGGCTTCTGAGCCTTTCAAAAGCCCCAGCTGCATGAACAAACAACTTTTTTTTTTTTTTTAAAAAAAAGCCCCCCTTCACCCCAAAAGTTAAAAAAAAGAAAAAAATATAACTGGTGATCCATCTGTAAGTGATTTGACACCGTGAAGGTCAAAGGGTTAATCTTCAATTTAAACCACACTGCTGAGACAGCAAAACTCTGATTTCATCTAGTACAAGAAAACACATTCGTGCACACACACACTCCCCCACCCTCCCCCCACCACATTTTCCTTCCCAGCATCTCCAAGATAATACTGCCCTTTTTATAGCCACTTTTGACAGTAAGCCATAAATAATCAGCCTTGGAGCCCTTTCCTACTGACTGGAGCCAATTAAACCTTAAGCAAGAACATACTTGAAAACACACAAAAAACTAAAACCAAGAGGTTATTTCAGGTCCCATTGTCAAGGAAGAAACATGGGAGTTGAGTTTCAGGGGGACACCAGACTATATAATGCAGCTTCAGGGCAAGGACACTGTTCCTTCTTTTGTTATATGTAATCACCCCGGCAAAAGTGGCTCCGATTATACCCCCACCTTCCTGCACTTTAATGGCATCTCATACAAACAGGTGGGTTTCTCTTTACATTGCCCAGCCTGGGATACTATTTCACCTCAATAACCGAACCTCTATTAGAAGTCAGTCTTTATTTTCTCATCCAGAATTCCATATTTGCTAAGCAGGACTGATCATTTCTGGAAAACAAAACAAACCNCAACATCTTTGCCTCAGTACACAGGAGTTCATAAAAGAGCACTGAAGCACATTATATGAACAAGATGTTTAAACTCAGATTAGCCCAACAGGGCAGAACAACATGGTTGCAAGGCATTCTTTACATCATTACAAATAAGAGAGCTGCAAGTGGAGTTGGTGTACTGGAGATGTGTCAATAGACAGCTCTTCAAAGTCCTTCCAGAGAATCACTGAATTATGTTCACACCTCAGTGTAACATCTGTGCCATTTGAATCACAAGTACACACAAAACCAGGCTGCAGAAAACCTGTGCTCATCTCGCATCTTAGCAGTGGGTCATCCTTCTTGCCCTCAGGACTTCACAGTTGTCTCCTGGATTAAGAAGAGTGCACACAGATCCCACCACACATTTCAACACTACTGTGTTTGAAGCACAACCCACTGAGAGCAACTCCAGAGCCTGGTATCATCTATTTCAAATTAACCAGCCCTGAGTTCTGTCTGGCCTGATTGTCCAGACATTGCTCAAATTACCGGTGAAAAAAAATTTTATAAACTATCCCCTAGGATAGTAATAAAACCTAATTTGGTCTCAAAAAGCTTTTGCTACTTGCCTCTTGATCTGACCAGGCTTGTCCTTCCTCATCGAACTCTAGAGATTCTTCTCACCCTCCTCCTTAGAGCCACATCCAAACCTGCTCAAACATGCACATGGAACCATTGTGTCTCGATGACATCTAGATACCATTTTTTATCAAGCTATTGCACCTTAAAGCAAACTGCTCTTTAAACAGAGACTGTCAGGGTAACATGTCAACGAAGCAGCATGCAAGCACAATGCCGCCTTCTGCAGTTTCCAAAGTAGGAAACTGTGCTAGGAGTGCATGATGGACAAACTTACTGTATAGATGCTCTGAAGACAATTTGCTTTGGCAGATTATTTTATTCTTTTTGCAGCCAAGAGGGTTAAGAAGTGTCTTATAGGGACTTAGTATGGAAGATGCAAAAGGATAGTAAGTGTTGTTATTGAAGTCCTACACTTGAAAAGCAGCAGGAAGACTGAGCTTGTCTCCCTTCCTTTCATTTTTTGGGGGAGGCTCTTTTTGAGGAAGGGATTGGATTTGGTTTAATTTGGCAAGTAAGAGTTTTAGAGCAGGACTTTAAAAGGGGTTACAGTCCTGCAAGAGAACCAGTGGGATGTGGCATCACAAATACTGAGAAAAAGTACTATTTTTTGTTAAGCTTATATTCTATTGTGTTTATCTTGCTGCTTCTTGAAATCCCTTTTTGGTACAGCATTTTCATCTTTCTCCAGTTATAAATGCTTCCCAACATTTGCCTAAGACACTCAAGGAGTTTTCCATGCAAGAGCAGAACAGGAATTATTTTACTCTCATTCCCCTGGTTCATAAGAAGCATAAGATCTCAAATCACTTTATGAAGGATGTTGACACCATACATTTTGTTTTGAAGTGAAAAAAAACAGAGCACTGGGCTGAGGGCAGCTTTCCAGGTTTTATTCCCAGACCTAGGGCTTGTATTTCCCTGGGTCCATATTCATCCAGCATTTCCTTCCAGGGTGGTGTAGTCCCACACACACTTTCACTGGCTTGTGGACTGCAACGGCCCGCTCACACTGTCCTCCCCTCACACCTGGGCAGGAAAGTGAACTAGAGCAGGGTAATGGTCACGGCCAAGATTAATGTGGCAAAGAACTTGCCTTGAAGTACTGAGCGGGTCATCCTGACCCATGGCAGCAGGTAGTCAAGCTGATGCTTGTGCCAGCACAACAGAAGGGCAACCTGAGAAGAGGAGCAAGCTGGGACTGGTTCCTTCAGTGGCAAGGCTAGCTAACGAGGTTTACAGAGTTAGGGTTCACTTTGGAGCCAATCTGCTTTCTGTGGTCCAAATTCAGCATGGGACAGGAGACACAGGATGAAAATGGCAGATATTCTTTCCAATGAAGATAGAAAAAACAGTTTATGGGAAGGACAGTGCCAGCCTAAAAAAATGTCCTTTTCACAGGTTTCTGTAACTTTTCCCCAGATATGCCTCTGCCAAGACCAAAATACTCAAATATTTCAGGGCTGGGGGTTTTTTGGTGTGGTATAATTTAGCTGCCAGGAAGGACAGAAAACCCAGGAGAGTGACTCCATGAATTTGGCATCTATTTTTTTTTTTCAGATGCAATACTTTTCAAGTCAATTCTTAGGGTCTGCCAAGATGCATAACTACTGCGTCACAAGTTTAGAATTTTCCTACACTGATCCTCCCTCACCAAGACAATTCTATCCCCAGAGTCACTACTTCAGAGTGTAACAAATGGTAACTTTGCCACCTCCATGCTGCAATAACACAATGAACATGTTGAAGCTCCTTTCCCAGGATGGAAAGAAGCCTCTTTTGCCCTCTAACTGTAACTAAAGAAGGTTACACTTGTGAACACAGCAAGTCAACACAAAGCTGGAAACACATAAAACCATTTCCTATTGCAGCTGCTGCTTTTTAAAGGGGATATCCTTAAGAGACTGTCTGTCTGAAGCATTAGCATGAATGCTTTAATGAGTCACAGGGAAAGGCCATTTTACAGGAAAAATGTCCTCTGCAACAACAGTGAAATAGTGAAGCCTATTCCATGAACTGTGCTGAACTAAAACCAAGAATACTGGTAAACACATGCAAAAACCAGCAAGACATTTACTGGAAGCAAACAGGATTGACTCGTTGTTTATTCCTTCCCTGTAATTAGTAAATCTAATACATGTTTTACACTCTAAGTATATAGCTATGTATCTGTCAAAGAGCACCTCAGAAGTAAAAAGCCTTTTACTCCTACTGAGCCCTTTTACAAGGTAATCAAGGGAGTATCAGTACAGCTAGTACGCCTTAAAGAAAATATTGTCCCTGTGACACAGCTCCTTGAACACCTGTGCATAAATGTTTAACACAGAATTCACTTTTCATACATGCCATTAATATCCCTCCTTAAAAAAAAAAATCACCATATACACATGTCTTATTTGGGTCTGGTACACTCATGAGCAGCTTTTGACTTTACTTCACAGTTTCTAGATGGTTGAGGGTCAAATCCTGATCCCATCTTAACTAGAGGGACTAACATACAGCCATAAAAGACACTATTATTGCAAAAGAATAATGGCATATGTGCACATAAAAACATCATTCTTCCTTTAATGACTAATACAAGTATTAGCAGTAAGTTGTTGAGGTTTTATTTATTCACAGAAAACAAAAATACTTGCACACCGGGAGCAGTTGCTGACTCATTGCTGAAGGCTGTTTTGGCTGCCAGGTGGCTGGAGGCATATTGTGCTACCACAAAATATGCTTCAGCTTAGAAAGACTAGAAAGTCACAGTCCCCAGGGCAACAGAGGTTACAGAAGGTGTCCCCTGCTGAAGAGAGAGATGCAGGCCAATGGAAGTCAAATACAAATCTTTCCAGCTGTGATTCCTAATGACCGCAGAATAATGCATGTGTAAAAGCAGTGGGGGGAAAAAGAGACAGTAACAGAGAAAAATCAAAAGAACTTAGTGGCACAACTTCTTATGGTGACACAGAGACGAAGATGAGGATCTTCCCTGGGAACATGCATCCTTCTGGCTTGCAAACCACACAGCTCTCTTACGTGGGTCTAAACTTATGGTAGAGGGAGGCATCATCTCAAGTACTGCTTCCTTTCTCAAAGCTTCCGTCAGGCTTTGCGAAGCAAGATAAACAATGCACGTGTTTATGGAGCGAGGATGTACAGGAGCGGGCACAGCAGGAGGGAAGCAGGGTGCAGGAGACCCCCAAAACCCATTTACGGGCTGCCCAGCCCAAGCAAGGGGGATGGCACTGACCCCCACTGAGGCACTGGTCCGAGCACCAATTGGCAACACTTGTTGCCCAAACCTGCCACAGGCACAGCTGTGCAGGTGAGCCCTTTCTCAACTTTCTTGTAGTTCAAAAACAAACATGCAGCCACTCACGCCTTCCTCTCCAGAGCGGGCAGGAAGGGGAAGCAGACAGACGCCATGGCAACAGCCAGCTGACGGCAACCTGGGAAGGGCAACCACCGGCCACCACGTTCCCAGGCCCCCAGCCTTCCCCCTCCTGCACCCCTGGGGGGCACACCGGGTTATTTTCCAGAAATACAGTAAATATGGGTCTTGCATTTCCCTAGAGCCACACCCAATATCAGGCATGGGGTGTAGGGAAGATTCTCCCCCATGCTGGGGGGCGGGGAAGAGGGTGCAGAAAGCGATGCCCAGATCTTGTCTGGTCTCCTTGCACCAAGGAGAAGGCACCCACCCCTTCCCACAGCCATGGCTTCGGGCAGCAAGCACAGGCAGGTTTATTCACTCAGACCCCGGGTGTGAACTGACAGAGCCGTTTGCCTGCTTACCCTACTTACCACCTAACGTGCACAGGCCGTGGGACGGACTGACCTTTATTTTGCATGGATTTCCTCACTTCCAGAAGGGGTGTGTGTATGTGTGGGTGTGGGGGTGTGTGTGTGCGCTCCTGAGTGTTGGAGACACCCTTGAGTGATTAAAACCTACCTCAGGATGTTGGTTAAAATAATACTTTGAAAGATTTTGCAGGAAAAGAACCTGACGACGGGGCGGGGAGGAGGCACGGGCCTAGCACTGCCCTACTGTGAGGGGAGCCTTCGGGCAGGCGGGCAGGCAGGTGCAGGGCTGGAGCCTGTGGGCAGAGCAGCCTCTCCGTCAGCAGTTCTGATGACTCAGAGGCTAAATTTAGAGAGCGATATAAACACAGCAGCCACAGCGCACAAACACTGCCAGGCAGAGCCGCTCTCACGCACAGCCCTCTCACCCTGCTCCTCCTCACCGGCCAGGGTCTGCGTGCCCTTCAGGGGCTCTTCTCAGGGGGCAGCCACAGTCCCCCATCGCCAGGCACTACATCAGGAAAAACCTAATTGGGGTTAAGAAAAGTTGCCTCACTGCTTTTATTTTTAGATCGCTATTCTTTCTGCTGTGGTATGGTCCTCAGAAAGATTCCTTTGCCATTGGCAAGGGTAGCTACCAAGGAGAAACAAAAAAAAAAACCCAAAACAAACAGACACTATAAAAGGCTAGCAGGACATTCCTCCTCAGTGCCTTGAAACAAAGGAAGGCTCTGCAGTTGGGCACTTGCTTTCCTGTCTCCAGCATAAAATTTAATTGAGTAAAATACAAACACACACGCTCCTCACCATAATAATCAGTCCAAACATCTCATCATCCCCCTCAGAGATGGCAGTATCTTAATAAGATCAACCAACCTAAGCGGAGGACTGGAGGCAGAACAACTGGGTTCCAATCAGCGATCCCTGCATGATGTCAGACAAGTTATAACCTGCATTTCCTAGTCTCCCACACTAAAAAAAGAAGTGGGATATTACCACAATTATTACTTAATTGAAAAGCAATTTCTCTTCTGTCACACCACTACAAGCAGAGAGCGCCACACTACTCACTGTATGGTGCTGTGAAAGACCAGGATGTGCAGAAGAACCTGTGGAGACTACACAGGTTGTCCAGGGGAAGCATCAGCACTGAATGCTCTGTTAATCACTCAGCAATCTGCAGGTGGTGTTACAATTACTGCAAAACAATTCAAAACTGTTCCAAAGAATTATTTTGTGCTCTTTAGTGTGGGCAGTCTTGGTATTTCAAGGTTGTGGCCCCCACTGCCTTTAGATACTGCAGTCCTGTGTCACACAGGGTGAAAGATTCACCCTGCGCCATTGCACAGAGTTTGCGCTACCCGCTCCCTTATCCTCTGCCCACTTCCTCTACCAGAGCTAAGAACAAAGTTTTGCTTTTCCCCCTATTTTAAGTGGAAACAAACCCATAATATATTTTAATCTTTTGTTAGCTGAAAGCATAGAGAAGAAGGATAGATTAGGCTGGTGCAAAAGTTTTGCATTTTTTATTAGACTAATGTACGATGGCTGGATTGTTGCATCAAGAGTTCACAGAGCCCAGCCTGCAGCATCAGCCTTAAGCGGCTGCTTGGGGAACAGCAGAGGGCAAGTACATGCAACAGCTCCCCCTAATACTTTTTCAGCATCTGACTAGTTTGAGTTTAGGACTTCCTGAGTCAGATCTGGTTTCTGTTTATTTAACCTCTCCTTGAATGGCTATAGACTTGTCCTGATTCCCCTTGAACCCAGATAAAGTGCTGTGATGCATGATACACCTAGGCAAGGAGTTCCACAGTTACCTCTTGCACGAAAAACTACCTCATTTAGTTTGAGCTGGCTCTTACTAGCTTGATTCAATTTTGACTAGTTCTTGTACTGGGAGAAATTAATCTATCCATCTCCTTCATGTCGTTTCTGATTTCTGTTTCACATTGCTACCACCTTGCTTTATATCTTTTCAGGCTCAGCAGTCCTAGCTGGCTTTGGGGTTTTAAAATTATTTTATTTTTCATATGGAAGTTTCATTATCCTGCTTGCCCTTCTCTGAAGCTTTTCCAGTTCTGCTGCATCATTTTTGGAAGAAGGAAAACAGAACTGTACATAACATTCAAGATATGGGAGAAACATGGGTTTATACAGTGGTATGACTAAGTTCTTATTCTCTGTTTCTTTTTTAGCATACCAAAGGTTAAAATTTCAGATCAGATGTGAAAGGGTAAAGCAAGTTTCTGTTAACCTCAGTGTCAAATAATCAGCTCCACAGGCAGCGGTTTTCAGAACATTGCTAGGCAATGGGCAACAGGTTGCTGTGTCATTTGTATGCATAGGGGAAGGTGCACTTTCATGTCCACCTCTGCCTTCATTGTCATAGGAAAAAACCTAACATTAACAAAAAATAAAATCTGTCTCCATTTCATCAAGTTTCTGACTTCACTGACTTCACTGGGAGAATTCCTTTTCTCCCCATAGCACTCCTCTTTCCTCAAGCCCAGGATCACAATTCCAAATCCCTACAAGAACTTTGCTTTACAACTCAATCTTCCCAATTCACATCCACTCTACCCAATGTCCTTTAAAGCAGGCTCACTCACTTCAGGAGTTCTCCATCTGGTATTCTCCCTCACCTTGCTCCTGCACCCTCAGCTGCAAATTCAAGTCTTGCACCAACGGGCAACCCACAGACAGCAGAGCTGAAGAGGAGACTCACTGCTTCACACAGTGACCAGCAAGCACAAGGCAGCAGAGAAGATCCAGAAACTGCACTGACCTACCTGGGAAACACTTACCCCAAGTCTCAAAGAGACTGCATGGACAAATAAAGTATGCAGCTGCCTGGCTCAGCAGCAGGACAGTTTGAGCATCTCTGCATTACATGATTAGGATGATTTTTCTGAACATTTTTTCCTAAAATGTAAAGTCTTCATAAAGGATAGTTTCCTGCAAACAATTCCAGGTTAAAAAAGCAACTGTTAAAATATTCCCTGAGTGTCCTCAATAAACGAGGAAAGTCTGATGGAGTTTGGCATAGACTATGGTCACACAGCACTGTGCACCTACTCTCTCAAGCCAAGAAGTTTCTGACAAAAGACATGGACTCCGTGTTGCATAAGCAGAAGTGTCTCAGAGGAGGCACCAATAACTCTCATGAGAGACAGAGGGGAAAAAATATGCAAAATGTAACAAGTTTCACTTTCAAAGGAAAACAACGTTTCCTTCTGGACATTTTTAGTGTCATTAACTTGAGGCAAACAGGTACATGCCTAGCTGTCTCTCCACAGCCAGCGTGGATGCAGGCACCCCAGCTCCAAGGCTGCTCAAGCCCATTGCAGTGACAGGGAGAGAGATACTTGCTGAACCAATTGGGGGATTTAGAGAAACAAAGTTTTCTACAGCTAGATCCACAGAGGCTTTTTGAGCATGGTCAGCATATCTAAATCAACTGCAGGATTCCTGATGTGTTGGAAAGGGGCTTTGTTGTTGTTTGTAATGTACTTATTTACTCAAGAAAGCTCAGCTCTGATTCAGCATCTGGTTCTCATTGAGGCTCGGCTTTTTTTAAACCAAGCTTTCCAGATGGGCTGACTGAAGCACAAGGAGGTCAAGAGACTTGTCTGAGGTCATACAGCAAGTCAGTGGCTCTGCTTGGACTTGAGCCCAGAACTGTTCAAGGCTACCACTCCTTGGCTCTTAAAGAGACAATTTTATCCCCTGTGAAGTGATCTTATCACCATAAAGAAGAGATGGGATAAAAGCAGTTCCTTCAATGCTGCAGCTTGCTTAGAAAGAGTTATTTTATTTGGAAAAAGTCACAGCATTCCGGTGTCTCAATGGAGCGAGTAAAAGCAAAGGGGTGCGATACTGATATACAGTGTCATCCACCCCACTCTTGTATAACCCCATGCTCCTATGGGGTGGATTTACACTGCTGCTGCTGCCTCCATCCCTGGTTGTCTTGTCACACCCTATCTTAATCAGCACATCGCATAGCAAAATGGAGTGTTGTTTTGGCACAGGTTGAAGCCCCTTCTCAAGGTGAGGAAACTCAAGCACACTCATGACTGGAAGCAGGGCCCAAGCACTCCTTGCTAGGACCGGGACACGTGGGGTGCAGGCAGCACATCCCAGCAGACTGATCAACAGATTTCCTGAGCTCAGCTCTGATCTCCGTAGTAGTTCACAGATCCCATGGCAAAGGTACACTTGCTCCAAACCAAGAAGGAGGTGGCGGGTACTGGGTTCTTCTGCCAAAAGCACGGCTTTGGTTCTACCCTTGTTTTCCAGGGCAGGGTAAGAAATGTACCACAGGGGGAATACTATCAGAAGCTACAAAGTCTCATACAACAAGAGGTACTAAGGAGCTCAAGAAAACATAGATAAGTCCCACATGTCATTCTGCAGTGCCATTTGCAAACTGGATCAACCTGTAGCAGGCTCTGCTGCTTAGGAACACAAAACATTGCTCAAGTCTTTCCTGTAATAAATTCAGCATCTTAAGGAGTTGAAAGCTGCGTTATTGCTCTAGCACTGTTCTAAGGATGAAAAAGCCAGGTTTTAGACTACTGTATTCTGCTTAATATATTAATAGGAAATGAAATCCTGAAAATGGTGTACATGCCAAAAAGCAAGCATAGGTGCAGCCAACTTTCTTATTCTTATGAGATGCATACCCAAATATATTTTGTATAGCAAAGAACCACAGAACAAATACCGCACAGCTCCAGGAGCCCAAGGAAGAGATAACAGTGAGTCTCCCGGGTTCCCAGTGTGGGATGGGGTTAGACCATACATGCAGCTGAGTCCAATGACAACTCAGTGACATCAACCTCAGCAGCTATTGCTTGCTCTGTTGCTCTGTCAGCCAGGGCCACACATTAACCAGTGGCCTTTGTGTCAACACAGTTTTGCTGCTGCGGCAGCAGGAGCCCTACCTGAACTGCTGGAGAATTTCACAGAACTCAAGAGCCATGAGGAGGAAACTCTTGAGCTAGCTGAATGCACTACTCCAATGCTGAAAGCCTTTCCAAACTCCCACTGAAAAGGCACATATGTTTTCTTTCCACAGGTTCACAGATAAGATGGGTTTGTAGGCTCTGAAAAGAGGCACAGGGTGTTGAAAACCAGGCTTTCTCTCTCTCAGGACTTCACAAGACCACACTGGTGTGACTAACTTTGTGGTATTCTAAATCTGATTCAAGACACCACTCTGGAAAGTTGGTTTTGACCAAAATGTTTGAGACAAGCTGGAATGGGGCATCCAAATCAGGGATCAGTTTCACATCAAGATGACAGCCCAGTTTTCCATCTCCGAGACTGTCCCTTCCAAACCACAATACATGGTGAACCATCCACGTGCCTCCTGGAGCGGACTGCTTGGGTCTTCAGCAACAGGCTGGTTAGAGTCCCGGCACGCAGGATAGAGGGGCTTCTGCACGGGAGACTGGTGCCAAAAACCGAAGGATATCCTCTATGCAGAGCCGGGAGGAAGGGACTGGGCACGACAACAAAACACTCCACGGGGAACAGTGCCTTGGACACTAGTGTGTGGCTCAGTACTCAGTTTTCCTGACAAACAAGAAAGAATCCCCAAACAGATCCAAACGCCAAGACCTATCCCAGGGTCAGGCCATGGAGAACCACCGGCTGAACTATTCCGTCCTCGGGGTAAGTTTTTGGGTCTGAAGTACTCTGTTTTGGTTTAGGGTTTGTTTTGGTTTTTTTTTTCCCTTTTCTGTTTTGTTTTCAAATTCTAATGGCTGAACGGCTCCTCTCCACACACACGCACGCACACCCCCACCCACCCCCCCTTTACAACTTGTTGCTCTTCCAGTTCAAACAAAGACAGCAGAGCTCCTCCTCTGCTGGCTGCGCCGCCGGGCAGCGCAGGCGTTCGCCTTTGTTTACTACCCCACACGCTCGCCGGGCCGTCGGGCAGCTCGCCGGGCCGGGCCTGCGGCCCTTGGCGCGGTGGCACCGGGAGCCCCCGCGGCTGGCAGCAAAGAGCCCGATCCGGGGCAGCTTTAGCGGGGGCCGCCTCGGGTGCGCGTTCCGGGACGCGTTTCCAAGCACAGGCATCAGACAGGTACGCTCCCCCCACACACACCCATCCACCACCACCACCCCCGAGATGAAAGGGGTCAAGTTACAAC
>VXBZ01004702.1:25386-102150 GCA_013399135.1 Heliornis fulica | reverse complement strand
GCGGCGCGGCTGAGGGCGAGGGGCGGGGCGCGCTGCGCTTCCCCGGCCAGGCCCCGCCCCTTGGGGCTCGACCGGCGTGGCCGTGTGTCACCCCGCGAGCTCCGCGTCCGCGGCCGCTGCGCTGGCGGTCGCTGTGGGAAACTGCGGGAGCTCGTCCCGTCGCTCTCCTCAGCCGCGCCGAGGAGAGGGCCTGGCCCGCGGCCTAAGAACAGAGCTGCTTAACAAGAGAGCAGCCTTTGCTTAGAAAGGGCTTTCCCGTCCCTAGTCTTTGCGAAAAATACCACTGCTCTGCCCCGAGTCAGGTAGGAGCAAGGGGGGAGCGAGTCTTTGTCCCTCAGCCGTCGGTGGGATGCTCGGCTGGGGCCAGGGCCCGTGGAGCCACGCTCAGCCCGACCCTGCTGCCACAGCAGTCATCCCAAGCCAAGAGCGGAGCTGCCGACATGGCTGGACTGGGTTTAAAACTGATGGGAGTTTGACTCCAGCTAGTTACTTTCCAACAAAACTCTTATTCCTTGGCTTTGGTGAACTTAGTTCTTGGTGGCTTCTAAAGGCTGAGCATTGAGGTGTGAGAGTTAAGGAATGCCTCACACCAAGCCATGAGTATCTGTGAGGAACAGGCAGGAATAAAGAACTAAGCTAACAGGGATACGTTCTCAGACATCCTTTTTGTGAACTCCCCTCACTGAGAAGACTAAGACCAAACACTGCACTCCATCAAACAGCTTGGTGCCATTTACCCTTACTCTTGCCACCGACTGACCAGATCCCCCTGAAATCAATCGCAAAATCTCACAAAGACACGAGACCCAGCCCCTCAGCATGGAGTATCACAGCATCAGGCTGGTTCTAAAACCTACGTAAAGAGATCACTGGGAAGGGAGATTTTAAAATCTGCCTGGCAGCTGAGCAATGTTAATTGCTGTCAAGTCTGCCAGACAGTTCCCAAGGTTGGTAACTTAAACTCGGGGTGGGGTTAGATTGGAAACCGATGACTAGCAAGGTGAGGCAGCTTCCTCATATCACATTCTCCTGGACAGGCTCTGTGAGCCTCTCCAGTTAAATGCTTCAAAGTCACTGTGATTTGGGGTGAGGTATTTACAGTTGCCGTTAATAGATCAGCAGGCTAATAACACACATCCTCTCCAAGAGTCCATTTCTTTATGGTTCTTGTCCAAGGGCTCGTTTCTACTCTTTTATTTGCCAGAAGGGTTGAGCCTTTGCTTTGTTAAGAAAAGCACAGTGCACATCTGACTTGTGCCTTACTGCTAAGTGAGAAAGAAAATGGACTGATTTCTTTCATTTTCAGTAAGGGCCAGGATCCTAAACTAATTAAACCTCTTTGCCTGTTTTTGGTAGTCAAGAGAGTTGCGAGTAGGAGAGGAGGGAAATGCTATTAAAAAAAAAAAAAGGCAACAAAAGGCATTCTATATCTTCAAGATGTTCAAATTTTATCACACTGATGGTCAGGCCTGGCAAAATGCCAGCTGCTGGAGGGCTACTTCTAATTTGAACGTGCATCGCTATAAATAAAAAATGAATGCACTGCGATTCCAATCACTTATGTCTTCCAGACTGAGTAATAACTGCCTGCTGGTTAGGCTTATTAACAGTAAAAACAGTACCTGATCGGCTTTGTTTTCATCTTGTTGAGCTGCAGTTGGGGCCACACTTTATATGCCCAGAGGCTGTGTTTTGGGAACTCCTACTGTGTAGAAAATGTATGGAAACTGAAATTTATGTATATAATCAGGCTGGATGGTAAGGGAGCTCAGGAAAGATATTTGTGCCTTTCAATGATTAAAAAAAAAGATATGGCAGCATTTCTGAGAGGGGACTCAGAGGGATTCCTTGAGGAAATTAGACATTGTTAAGAAATGGCTCCGAGTAACTAGACCGAAACCAAGACAGAGACAGTGAGTCTGAAATGGAAAATTGTGAACCAGGGGGCAAGTTATACCACCAACCTCACCTCACTCTGCTGAGAGAATTTCTGCAATAGCATGGAGACAAGCTTCTTACCTGGGAGTGGGAGCCCCAGGGACAGATACTCTGCCAGAGAGCTTTGCTCATTAGTGTACATGGTGGCATTTTGATACAAGACATTAATCTTAAATCACGTGCAATAGTGTCCTGGTGACATCTGTGGGAGAAATACTGTGCCATCCTATAACCCTTCTGTCAGCCTGCTCAACTGCTCAAAAGACTAGCAAAGAAAATTGCTTCTTTTCTTTAGTTAGCCCCCCTCAGATATCCCTTATGTGTCTTCAGAACTATGTCTTCTTATTTTACTGTCAAAATGCTATTGTCAGCATTGTGCTGTAATTGCAGAGTACATTGTGATCTGAGGCACGGGTCTTGCGAGCTGCTCTGCCTGGGTGGGCTCCGAAACCCAAACTTGACTTTGGTGGGGGTAGTCTTGTCTCATGAGCTAAGTTTTCATTTCTGTTTTTCTATTTTTTGAGCTCTCATGGCTGGAATAGGAAAATTAAGGATAGCCTCATGGATCATAAAGCAAAGGACAAACAAGAAAAACACTCAGGGTTGAGTCTGTTTATTTTGTTACCTTAAGGACATTTGGACAATCTGATGATTTTTCAGAGGGCTGAATCTGAGTGCCAAGGAGTGGAAAGTACTGTCTTCTGCCTTGACGCATATCATCAGACCTACTAACTGTGTTGTGCCTCGTTTTGCTGTTGTTGTGTGGGACAGAAAAAGCTCAGCTTGAATTTCAGGTTTCAACTGTCCTTGAGCATTCCTTATGCAAGCAGTCCTCACGGAGAAAGAAGGTTGGCCTCTGTCCCACCAAAGGGCTCACCAGGTTCAGCACCCAGTGCTGGTAGGAGGACAAAAGTGTTGCACATTTTCTTAAGTGTATTTGGGAGTAGGATCACTTTCTGACTATAAATAATAGTGAGAGGATATTGCTGTTGGGGTTTGCCTCTAAAGGGAGAAAAATTGAAGATGGCTCGCTGGGGTTGCTCCTTTTCACTTTTCTGAACGCAAACCTGAAACACTCTTTTCTCCCCAGGTAATGGTGCTGCCTTGGGAAAATACTTCATCCTCTCTTAGGGTGCTGCACTTGAGTCCTGCTGCAAACAGTGAAGACAGGAGTTTGAATTTTCCTGTCAGCCTTTCTACTGTCAGTCCTGCAAACTCATGACCTTAGAGGCAACTGGCTGAAGGTAGTGCTGACAGCCAGACTCGAGGTACGCACGTTTATGTATATCATTGAACATGCTCTTGTATGCTGGGGTCATAGTGGATTTTTCCTCCCTGTCTTTTCTTTCTCACAAAGGCTTCCTATTCAGTTTTACTTTCTCTGAGGAATTGCCCAGTTCTACAGAGACTTTGCACAGAACAAAATTTCTACATCATATTAATGATTTAGGGGGAAGTTGCCGTGATGATTTATCTTCCCTTCTACTAAATAATATAAAAAAGAAAAAAAAAGTTTGTTCTCATGCATTTTATTGCTAATCTTAAATTTACTTGAGTTTTGTTTCCTTATCTATGTGTTTCTCCCATTCCCTGCCTTCTCCTCCTGATTCTGTACTTCTACTTTGTGTCTTCTGTTTTCTCTCATCTTATTACAAGTTTGCTCCTCTTTCTTTTGTTATCTCTATCCCTCATGTATGCACTGTCGCATGGTCCCTCAGATGTTTGTGCTACTGGGATTTCATAAGGGGGCTATGCTAGATACTAAATACGTGTATAATGTTTACAGAGTTGCAGCCTCATTCTTTAAGGGCCTGATCCACTCTTTGCTAAAGGCAAAGAAAAATGGACTTAAAGTCCAAGAACATTTTTGAGTGTGACTGGTAATGGATGCTGAAGATTCTCAGAACACAACAGTTATACCCAGTGCTGGGCAGAATTAGGTCTTTTGGATGCATGAAAAATTAACAGTGCTGTTAAATGGCACAGCTGGCTAATGTGTAACCTGGGGCCTTGACACCTCACTCTTCACTGCATGTAAGGGCTCCCTGTCTGTATAAGACTATCTGATTCTAGAACTGTGTTATCACACAATCACAGAATGCCTGAGGCTGGAAGAGACCTCTGGAAGTCATCTGTCCCAACCCCCTTGCTCAAGCAGGGCCAGCCATAGCTGGTTGCCCAGGATGTTGTCCAGACTTTTAAATATCTCCAAGGATGGAGACTCCAGAACCTCCCTGGGCAACCTGTGCCAGTATGAATCAGCTTGGGTGGAAAATTCTTTTGAAATAAAAAGTTCAAAATATCAAAGGGATAATCTTTTTATTACATTTTTTAAAAATTCCCCAGTCTACTTGTCCACTAGTTTTGGTTATTTTTTAACTAATGAAAATAATCTTGGGGCACACACAGAGATTCTAAATTCCCTATTTTTTTAATTATTCTCAGGGCTACTCACAGGATATAAAATAGTGAAGTCTTTGCAGAATCAGGTCCTAATGAAGTACATTGAATGCGCTCCCCATAGAATACAGATACATTACCTATCATCTTACAGAAGAGGAACATCACATTAGTGTGTCACGGGTTTTGGCAAAGAACTGCCAAAGACTGCACATTGGGCTGTGTGGACCTTTGTCTGGAACCAGCAGGGTATCACATTGCTTTTGGTAAATGGTCAGTGTCACTTCTTGAGGTCTGACCTCAAAACCATTCATATTTGGATGGAAAATGGAGGAAAAATAGAGATTGACTATCCTGAATATGAAGATAAAGCAAAGAAACATAATCCCTAGTGCTGAGTGGTTTTGTTTTCTTTTGCAATAGGGGACCATTGAGGGTGTTGAGCACAGTGGAGCATTAAGTCCTAGGTGCAGTAAAATTTAAACTAAAGCTGGAAAGTAAAAGGAGTAAAACCAGAACTGCCAAATTCTGCCAATAGCTCAAAAGGAAGCTCTAGTGCTAGAAGCCACTGAATGTTTCACATTTAAATAACTTTAAAAAATCTAAAAGGAAAAATATTAAAAATATATAATAGAAAAATAATTTTGTTGCTCCAATTGTAGGCTTTCTTATCAATTTCATAAAGAACCTACAGGATGTTGAATATTCAGTCAGCTCAGAATACCTTTGAGAAGTGTCTCTGGCTGCGGACAGTGTTGTAAATTCAGGCCCTCTGTTTTCATATGCAAATCTGTGTCCTCTATTTCACCATCCACAGAATATTCTTAAATAACTCTTTGATGTTTGTCTTTAATATCTTCAGCTAATGATATTAGTAAACTGTTCTTGTATCAAAAGGTGGCTTTGGTTTTTTTTACAAAACACAGATGTTAAAGATTGTTATGAAGGCAAAGAAATCCACTTTTTTTTGGTAGAAAAAAATCCTTTTCCTTCCTTGACATTTTTTTCACTTTATTTGTTGTAAATTTAGTATTTTTTTTCATGTACCCACAAGGCCTAACATAAAAACAAGGACCTTGTTCTTTTCCCAGTGAATCTGGCGTCAAATCATCTCCAAATTCCAGTAAAATCAGAATGGATAGACTTAACAGTTTGTGCAGGAAAAAAACCAAACAACTTTCTCAAAAAAATTTCAAAACCTGGAAAACAAGATAATTTGTCAGAACAGGACGCCTTACAATTTTCCTGAAGGAATTTTTCCAACTAATGATTCACCGGTTCATCCCAGTACCTCTAGTACTGGTGAAAACCAGTTTCCCAGAGCAGCCTGGGGAGTTGCCCGGGGCAGTTTTGGGTCGAGGGCTTTCTTTGCATCGGAATTGTGAATGAGCAGCTCAGCGACAGGTAAGCAGCAGTTAAGAGGGAATATGGCATTTTCTGTGTGACATGTAAGAGCGCCATAGCTTACCTCTTCTCCGTGTAGCTGGATGCTGCCGTCCCAGTAGCAAGATCACAGGAAAGCTTTATCTGGAAAGAATCCCTCAGCTTGACTCCTTCTTAACTCCCCCTTTGTAACTCTCCCCTTTTTAACAGCTGGTGTTTCCAAGAACTGAGTTGAAAGGATGAGACAGATTTTCATTTTTAATAACTGAGCTTCAGGTTCCCCGGGGAAAAAAATGTCCTCCACTGGAGACAAGAAGGTCCTGTGTCACCCAAATTCTTTACTTATTAAAGAGATAGATGAGATCCTCTTACAAAACTACAGTTAAGTCTCTCCTTAAATCTGGAGATATGTTAGCTGTTTCTTTCTTTCAATCTTTGTCCCATTTTTATGGTTGCCTCATGAAAATCCAGCAGGTCACCCACTGCCAGGTCTGCCAGTGCAGGAAGAGGTGCAGAGAAATTGGGAGGTGACACCCTCATCCTGTCTCTGATGAAGGAACAATACTACATTGGGATCCGCTCACCTGGTTTGTGGTTCTGGTTCTACAGGTGTATAGTATGAATAATGCTGTGGTTGCAAACATACTGAGATCATTCAGAAGGTGATGGCAGGTGGCAAGTAGTATTTTTGTCCATTCTGTTAAAGGGAGGTTGTCCTTTGAACTCCTGCCCTCCCTCCCTGAGAGGTGCCGAGGGCATGTAGAGGCAAAGCAGGTTGACATATACAGAAAACTCAGAAAATGAAACTCTAGACCAATTTTGAATATTTGCTTCCAATTTTTAAAATTATCCAGAAAAAGAAAATTGGGCGGTGGGTGTGGGTGGGTGTTGCTCACTGGAAGTGGAACTGAAAAACTGGTACAAATAATCTGGAATAAAAAAAAAAAACTCAAAACCAGCAAAGCATGTGAGTTGTCTCCTCTTTAAAGGGAGATGTAAACATAATGGATTAAAAAAATTTCATAGAAAAAGTTGCAATTGAAGAAGTAGCACACTTCATTTCAGAGAGCAAGTATGGAACCCCCAATGACAGGTTTTTCAAATGCCTGTGTATACCTTGGGTACAGAAGTCACACCTGAGTGTTACCACAGGTTGTAAAATCTTGCCCAGAACTTATGGTTGGAGGAAAACTTAAGGGAAAAAAAAGCTGGGAAACCAAAACAAGACGGTTGAAAGCCAAGGAGGTGCCCAGGAATTTGGGGCAAACAAAGCTTTGGAGGGGGTTTCACGTGGAAAGCAGGCTACCTGCTGGTTTCAGAGGAATGGCAGGAGGAGTGGGTGGAGAAGCAGGGAGGAGCCTAGGTGAGTAGAGCCAGGCAGCTGGCTGAGAGCTATGGGCTGGTGGCCGTAAGGAGTGGGGCATGGAGGAGCTGTAATGGCAATGGCCAAGCAGCACCCTCCCTCTCTTCATTGATGACTCAGGGTTGGTTTGTTCCCCCTGGGGAAGCACCCTGCCTTCCCCACTGGTGCTGCACAGCCTTAGCTGACTCATTGCTCTCCTTCCCAGGGGACTAACCAAAGGACTATTTCTGGTTGAACTGACTTTCAAATTATTTTCCTCCTTTCCTTCTCCTTTGTTATAGTTTTCTGCTACTTTTTCTTTCTTCTGTCCCTGCTTCTCTTTCCTAATGCTGTCTCCCCTCTTGTCTTGTCCTCCTCTCATCCCGTTTGTTGATCCACTGCTCACCTTGCTCTACCACCTGGTCTCATTTTTCAGTTATCTTTCTCTTATTATCTCCTGCCAGGANCCCCCCGCCCCCGCACTGCTGCAGAGCTTTATCAGGTGTAGTTACTAGCTGTAGTTCATGCTTTCTGTTCTGTTACTACTTTACAAGTGGTACTGTTATGCTAACAGAGAGGCAGACAGGCAGGGTGTCCGACCTACTTTAGTGACAGGGAAGCTGAGACAGCTACCTCATCTGCCTAGCTAATGATTTGGTATCCAGGCTGAGATGCTAGCTGGCCTCCCAAAATCACGAGGCAGGCTTCCTGATTAATTTATTTCTACGTGTGTTTTCCTTCGATGCCTGTTGTTCCAGCATCTCGGACTAGTCGGCACATCTGCCCAAGGACATCTAGCAGATCCGGTCAGCGCTGACACGAGGTTCTAAGACTCCTTTACCAAAAACTGACTGCAAAGCAAGGTTCAAAAGCAGATGGCACTGGAATTGAACTTCTTTCGGCCACAAGCAATGGCACCTTTACAGAGCTGTCTCGGTAGCCTGCAGATCCAAACTGCTGAGTCACACTATTGTGTTTTGGGGTTTTGTAAAGCACTAGACTATTTTCGAAGGGAAATCACAATAGAGGGATATGGCAGCTCCCGCACGGGGCCTCCCGGGACCGCTGGGTCCCTGCAGAGCAGCGCTTGCCTTTGTGTGGCGCAGGGCTCGAGGAAGCCCACACAGCCCCATGCCAGAAGAATGAGCAGCTTGCTTCAATATTTCCTTTCAATTCACTGCAGCCACTTAGAGAAGGGGTGGATTACAATATAGTAGAAAGGTTACAGCTTGTGCCTTTTTGTGTATCACTGTGCTGCAATAGCGGTTTTTGAAAGTGTATTTGCCTCCACAGGCACACTTTCTACTATAGCTGTGTATTAGGTGACTCTCTGAGAGTTCCCCATACCCGTCCCCAAACTTCTCCTGGAATCAGCTGATTTCTGTATGCAGGCTCCAATATTTATTAATTTATCAAGATAGCACTTGGGAAGTTTTTATGAAGAATTGCAAGTAAATTCAGTGGCTAAGTGAAAGTAAAATTAGATCTGGCATGAGCAGAAGGCAGAACAAAGGAAAGAAAATGGCTCAAAATGAATCTGTATGGGATCTTGGGCAAATCACCTTGATTGGCTCAGGACTCAGTTTCTATTGCTAAAATAAAGACAGTTTTACTCATCACGATTATAACTCTTTGAGATCTGAAGAGAAACACAATAAAGGAATGGAAAATGTTATTACTGTGTTACAGGAAAGGTAACTTTTCCCAATTTGAAACTGAGCTCTAGATTATGTGCTTGTTTACCCCAGTTTTATGTCCACGTAACACTACTAGCGCAAGTGAATTTAATATTAAACTATGCTTAGTGAAAAACAGAGGTAATAGACTTAGATTTTATCAATAAATTCCTTGCCACAATAATATCTATGGATCTCAGCTTGTCCATTTCACAAAATACTGCCTCTCTTCAACCCGTAAAGTCTTTTTGCAAATAGAAGAATTGCCTAAATTCCAGCAGGATGTGAGAGTTTTGAAGCTTAACCAGTCTAACAGCAGCTGTTGCAGCCCACCTCTATCTTCTTTTAGAATTTTTCTAATGAGGTCTAGCATTTTCCCCAGGGTGTCACAGATTTAGAAGCATCCTACAAAAGATCCTGCATGTATTTTAAGTCTTAAAATGCCTAAATAAACATAATCCAGCAATGCTGATGCACTGGTAGAGTGAATTTCTGCTAGTATATGAGCTCAAAAAGAAAGATCAATCTGAAGCCCTTGTATCTGAGTATTCACAAAAAGTAGATAGATAGAAGATAACTAGAAGCTAGATAATTACTAAATGAGTCAGGCAACTCTCTTTTTCTGAGTGCTTACACAAGAAGCCTGACTAGATGACCTACAGGAATAGAAATAATATGATCATCAAGCACAACTACCTACATGTTAAACAGGATACTCTTCAAGAGCATGGAAAAGAAGGAATTTTGGGGGAAAAAAGCCATTAGAAAATTGCATCTAACAATCACTTGTAGCTATTGTCAGATGAGATTGTATTCAAAGGGCAAAGCCTAATTCTTCTTGCATTAATGTATTATGACCGCCTCTCTACTCCAGGGCTTGAGTAAGGGCTGTCCCCAGTGTTGCACGGTGTGAAGAGGTTTGGATGTCTGACGAGTAAGCATCCTCCAGCATGAACCAGGGGACTTGAGAGACCCCTGAGGGAAGCTAAAGAAACATGCATCATGATCCTAGGGTTGGAGGTGGGTTGGCATGTGCCTGATAGAAGTCTTCTAACTCTGAGGAATATGCTTACATGAGGGATAAACAGGATTTGTAAAAACAAACATAACTACAGGCAGGCAGATTAAGCCAAATTCATTCCTAGTAAACCTTGCCTGGCTTACGCTGCAGGGGCGAGTTTGGCTCAGCGGGTGACCTTATCTAAGGCTGGAGCCATGACGTCTAATATGTATGCACATTAACACTATATGTACTCGGAGCCTTTCGTTTATAAATGGATTGACAGATAAATTCAGTCTGGAATGGAGAAGTCAGGATTCCCTGAATTCATGTGTGTATCTACGTGCTGCGTGGCACAACCTATACGCTCCGTTTGTACCTATATAGAGAAAGTAAATCTATGTGGTGGGGCAGTGGGGGCAGGGGAGGCTTTGGCCCTGATCCATTACACCTGGCCTTTCTCGTGCACCATGAAAATTTCATGTTGTTTTCCTCCAGTGTCTCCTGCGGTCTTTGTTCCTCTCAGGCCAGCGCTGACCAGCAGCCTCCCGGCCAGGCAGGCAACAAGCTCCGGCTGCTGGCAGGCTCCCTTTTGCTGCTCTTGCAACTTCTAATGAGCTGTCAATCAACAGCCTTGTTTCTTCGAAGCTTATCTCGTGACTGCTGAGAGGGGCCAGGACTAGGGATAACGTGCAAGTGGGGAGAAAAGACACTGAGAGCATATTTGAAGTGCTTTTTTAGTTTTACAACCAAGACATTTCTCCAAATTATTGTCACGTTCAAGCTCTCACTGTAAAAAAAGTCACTCAGGATTACAGCATATAAACAAACGGGTACTTGCGTATGAAGGAAGAGCGGTAATCTCAACGCCTTATCAAAGTCATCAGATAAACAGGACAAATTACCTTGCGTCAGACTGGCTGGCAGGTCACCTTTTTTGGCATAAAGAAAGGAAGCTCATTTCTAGAGATGAGTCAAAAGTGGAACCATGTTGCTAACCCACAAAAGCTTTGGAGGGTTGGTTACAAAACATGGTCTACTTCTCTTTTAGGTATGTCTTTTCTGTGTCGGTAACCTAGCTTCATTGCAGACCCATGGGAATGATGCAAGAGAGAGCTGCAGTGAGCTCTGAGGCACCGGAACCCACAGTTGCTGTATGAGCCAGAGGCTCCTTGGTTCAGTTCAGGCAGAACTGTGTGAGTTGAGGTTTTCAAGGCAGTCTCACTGGCAGAGCCTGGCTGCTCTCTTCTGCAAGGAGACCAAACAGGCAGCTTGATGGCATCCCTATAACATCTCATGAGAACTAAGGCAGCACTACAGACGTTCAGGGCTGTTTCTCCTGAAGTGTGTAGAACTGCAGAGATCTTCTCAGTAGTTCATTCAATTTGACAAATTCTGAATCCAAACTCCTCTTTGTATCCTACTCGGCAATACCTTTTTAACCTTTTTCATTGCTGTCCCCAAGAGAGATGACTGAGAACTAAACTGAAGGCCCACTGATTAATCTTTACCAAGCAGCTTGGGTTTATACCTAGATAAAGATGCTCATGCTGCTTTAATTTCAGAATAAAATGAGGAAAAAGCACTCAGATTTCCGAACAACTGAAGAAGAAAGACAAGCGAGATTTTTTTTTTACAAGTTGTAGTAGCAGCAGCTAGTTGTAAGAGTTGTTTTGGGGGTTGGGAAAAATATTACTTAATATCTTATTTTCCTGAAATGGTTTTAACATAAAAAAAAAAATTCCATTTCTGAATCCAGGCTAACCCTAACTCTTTATTGCTTCGACCTTGTAGAACAAATCTTAGAAACCTTTCTGCCCCATCTCATTTCTCCTGTAACATACCCATCTCCCCAGCACCCCTGTGCTGTGGAGAAATGCCCCACCTGTTACCATGGCAAGAAAATGGGGCCTAGGGAAACCAAGTGACTTGCCCAAGCCCACAGGGGAAAGTCTGCAGCAGGTGAGGGATGGTGGTGCAGGCAGCTGGTACCACTCATCCTTCACCACTCTTTACACCTATGCAAAGTCAGCAGCCATTCCAGTCCAGCAACATTTTCTACCCACTTCAGATGTTTTTATGCATCAGGTTTAAATGCCAGATAGTCTTATAAACAGCTGAACAACATTGTCAATTCAAACAATTCATTGTGAGCCTCAATATATCTAGTGGTTTCTGGCATGCCCAGCTCATGGTCCAAAATGTTATTTCCAACCATGGTGATGGAGGAGAAAAGCTTGAAAGCAAGAGTCTAAGTGCTGAAATGTGAGAAGTCAGGTAGAATGAAACATATACACTTCTTATAAATGTGTTTTTAAAGCCAAGTCTTGCCCTTTTTGTGGCTGGATTCATGATTGCCAGGTATTTGGTGTTGCTAATATTGATATATTCTCATACAACCACAGCAAAAACATACTGTTAGCAAAGCTGGTTCTGTGATCCAACTGGAACACCAGGAGATAGCCAGAGAGGAGGTGCAGTGAGTTTGTGTGATCAGGTAGATGTTCAGTACTTGAATACAGAGTGTTACAAATTAGTCTGTACTATTTATGTACAGCCTAAACAAGGCTGACTGGACACACAGACTTTGATGGGCTGGAAGTTCCATGTGAATGTAAGGAAAAAGTTTTTCATGGTGAGGGAGACGGAGCACTGGGACATGCTGCCCAGAGAGGTTGTGGAGTCTCCTTCTCTGGAGACATTCAAGACCAATCTGGACATGTTCCTGTGTGATTTAATCTAGGTGATCCTGCTCAGGCAGAGGGGTTGGACTAGATGATCTTTTGAAGTCCCTTCCAAATCCTAACGTTCTATGATTCTGTGAAATTAGAAGTTGCTCAAAGAGTTTCATATTTCTTGTATGTGCCGTTGTTCAAAGTGCAACTTACAGGTGACCAGGAGGGGACATGAGGTTTTTTGCACAGCCTGACTGACTACAAGGCATGATGGTTTTACATACTCAGTAATACTACTAGGCTCCTGCTACACCATGGTATATACATACAGACATTGCAGGGGATGTGAAACAGATGTGCAGGACCAAGATCCAAGGATGTCACTTTGTTTCTTGATGTTTCCTTGGTGTGGGAGCTAACTGCCAGCCATGACACATAAAGCACGCAACTGTCTCCTCTTCCAGCCTTGCTTTTCAATTAAAGTGGTTACAGCTGCTGTGTTTTATGCCTTGCTCTAGTAGTTAGGTTGGTTGGAACAACAAATACATATCTGAGGAGCCAGTTACTTATGTCTGCTCTACCAGGAAATAACCTAGGGGCTGTGAATCCCCATTGTACAAAGGTGCCTAACTCAAGCCCATGGTAGATACCTAAGTCCTAGGGAAGGGTGAGGCTATACACATGCCCCAGCCTTCCTGATTTCCTCCAGCATTCCCCTGCTCAGCACCCTGGCTGTTATAAATCTCATTCCCAATACCAGCTGCTCCAGGGTGTTGGTCACATATTTGGGACTCAGAGGCTCAAAAGCCCATAAAGCAGCTGTAGAGATGTGCAGCAAAACCAATTTTTACTGTGTCTGGGCCTTAGTATATGAAAAGGAGGTGTTTTTTTCAGCTCATGTATAGTACCTGCTCTTAGGCAGTGCAGACAACACCTTCCTTCACAGAAAAAAAGCCAGCTAGTGCTTTTAGCACTGGTATAGTGATGGCAACGTTCTTTATCCTACAGAGCTCTGTAGGATTTGAACACAGTTAAAAGCTGTATGATCTACTGTCTCGCTGACCCTGTCTGACCTAGCAGTCTAGTGTAAAACAAACTGCATGCTCCCCCACACATGCTAGCTGTGAGTAGGACAATGCAGCCTTTCCAGGTGATTCTGGCTAAATTCCCCCACATCCCTCTCCCCATAACCTGCCTTGCAGGTCATGTGGATGCAACAGTGGCAGGTCCTGACTCTTAATAATTGATTATGTACAGGAACCGTAGGGGTCATTCAGCTGCTGGGGCTTGTGTTCAGTCCTAGCAGCTGTTCCCCATTTCCAGCAAAGCAAAGGAATTTTCTGTGGGCAAAGCATGGCCCTTGGGCTGCCAGTCAGAGCACCCCATTTATAGGTGAAATCTGAGACTTTCTGGGACTACAATGGAAAACCCCTTTTTAAATGTCATCTCTAATTAGTCTATCACATAACTCTTAGTACTTAAGAAAGAATCTCTGTCATTTGTACATTTAGAAACCCTAGATGTGGCCTGCCAGCTGTGCTGCACAGAGCAGGCTGCTGCTCGCTGTTTTCCAGTAGTGTGATGCCAGTTGCTGATCTTCTCTGAGGTGTATGAGTGCAAGAGCAAAGCACTTCTGCCAACCAACAGCCCTAAGACCAGGCTTTGAGCAGCTTGGTTTGGATTCTCACGGTCAAGGAGAGCAAATCCTTAAGCATAGAAAGCAGCTTTACAGGTACAGGGCCCTTGTGGGGTTTTTTTAAACAGAAAGCACTATACTGTAAATCTACAGAAAATCAGTGACTCAAAGCCCAGGTGCAAGCCCCTAGGTCCCCAAAGCTTGAGGGGCAGAGACCTGGAGATTTGCTCCTGTTTAATTGACAGATCAAGTCAAATGGTGCAAGTCTTTCCTAATGTGCTTCACCAAAAGTGTCTTTGGGTTTGGCACTGATACAGGAGATTTCTTTTTCAAAAGGGTAGGATCAGGAACACCCCTTAGAGTAAATACATGTCAGGTCCCGAGACCTTTCTCTGTGGTTAGAGGAAAGCATGTCTTATTTAAAAGAAGAGTGAGAGAGAAAAGCTGAGTGGCAGGTAGTGTGCTGCAGCCCCATGTGAATAATTGAAGTGGAATCTGGAATGCACACCACTTCGCCGGGGACTTCTGGAGACCATGTCTCGTCGGAAGAACTGACTCTTACCAGAGAGGTAATGGAGAAGCTGCTGGCCCAAACCTCTGTAGTCTCGGCCCGAGGTGGAACAGAGATGCCAGGGTCAGAAGGGGCACCCCTCGTAGCACAAAGTATGTGGGATTTGAAAACTGGGCACCAGTCCAGGTTCTAAATACAAGCTCAGGAAGAGATCATTCAGTGGTACCGAGGGCAGCTAGAAGCTTCCTCCTGAGGAAATGATGGTAGGATTTCTGAAACAGTGATGCCACAGGAGATGAGAGTCTAGAAATCTTCTTTACCTTCAGTGCTGAACATCCCTGGGCAGAGCTGGCTGATGCGATATTAGAAATACTTCCATTCTTGGCACTGTAGCTCTAAACAGTACAGAGAGCAGTATAGCCTTACCAAAGTCACAGTCTAGAGACATACGGCTATGTCGGTCGACAATTTCCTCGAGTAACTAGTGACGTTACTGTCCTGACTCAAAGTAGGCAGATGTTTCTTCAATCAGGGACTGCCTCCATAATGTGCTAATCTCCTAGGCAGAGACACTCATCTTGGGAAGGAGCTCCAAGAGAATTTTGTGGTGTGTAAGGCGTCCTTCTTGTTCAAGAAAACAGAGGAAACTTTGGTAAGCACCCTTTTTTGCAAATGCTGTCCTTCTCCAGGCATGCTCAGTAGCTGAGGTTCTGAGCTGAAAATGGGGCAGTTTGCCTCTCACACCCAGAGCACAACTCTGATTGCTAATTTTCAAGCACTGAGGTTGAAATGTACTGATATCAGAACCAAAGCACAAAACTCTTCTCACGTTTCTCATCATGATCCAGTGGAGGTAGAAGACCAGGAGGAAAGTAGGCCAAGGAAGGCCATGGAAATTTTTACATCCCGTGATTCCAAATCCTCTACGTGTTTTGCTAGAGGAAGTAAAAATGGTCTGTCAGAATACTAGGGGAATGGGACAGAGGAGGATGGTGACCTGGGATGTCTCTGGATGAACATGCTTGGAAATGTCCTCCAATGTCGTATCTTCATGTGGGAAGATTTGGTTCTCCATCTTTTCCCCACATGTCTCCCAAAAATGATCCCAAGCATATCAGCAAAAAATAAATCCCATGACAGCTTGTGTGAACATTTTCCTGGAAGCTAGTTACACTTTTGTAACTATTGATCAATATTAGGTGGCAAGTATTACCACTGAGATAAAGATTTAAATCCCAGGAGAGCAGCACTCTTCCAAACTTATTTAATGATAACAGGTTACTTCCTTTTTGTGATCTGTGTAATCCATTCATTGAGAGAAAATACATATCAAAGCCTTCCCAAGGCATAGCATTGATTCACAATACAACGTCAAGTTCAATCTGTTAGCAGAACTATACTTTGCAAACTTTCTAGCTCAAACATAATGGGAATTAGAGTCATCATTCTTACTAATTTTAAAAAGGGATAGCTTTTTGCTAATCAATTTTTAAAGTTTCCTCTGTACCAATTCGCATTTTGCTACACGCACCTCTTTAAACCCAGTTTTCCAACAGCCACTGCAGGCACGCAAAAAGATCCAAGAATATTACAACCATAGAGACCCAGACTGCTGCCCCTTGAGAACAGAGAGGAGTTCAATGGGATGGGGGAAATGTAGGGGAGAGAATGGTTTATTTAGTTGCTTCTCAATGACCTACCTTCCTTAGGTGTTTCTAGGAACCCCATCACATTTGTATCTGAGCTCCATCTCAACTGTCTGGAAGGTAGTAACAGAAAACTGCTATCTGATCTCACTCCTTTATCTAATCTCATCTATCAAGGCTATGCTCAGCAGCTTGGTATCTGAGTACCTCAGAGAAATTACATGAAGTCAACAACCGTCTTTGGCATCTTGTTTTTGTACTGGAAAAAAAGTAGTGCTTACAAACAAGGAAATCCAGCTTAGTGCTGTGTGATTCAGCTATGCACACCCACGGATAATGCGCAGAGGATGAACAGGGGAGCAGAGTTGTTGTGGATAAAAGAAGCCCCGCTTTCTGTGGAAGGCTTCCAACAGCCACACCATAACCGCTCATTAATTATAACCCAGCTGATACAGAACTCAGCATATTTGATGCTCAGCACAAATGTCTTAAGATGTTTAACAGATGGTGAAAAGTGAACTACAGGTAAAATGTTGGTCCCAGACTACTCAGATAGCAGCAGAGCCAGAGCTGCAGTACTTGGGCCTGGATCCAGGACAATAAATTCTCTGCACTGGACCTGAGGTAGCCTGGCAAAGATCTTTTTATGCCTCGGTGGACTCCTTCAACCAACATATCTACTATGGAGGACAACTGTTTCTTGCCTCCTCTCATCCCCTGCCCTCCAAGTATACCTTAGTGAAAGCTCTACTGACTGTTTTTCCTAGGTAGGATGGTGGATGAAGTGCACCTAGAAATCCTCAGCTCAATACCTGAGCAAGTTTCAAAGCTCTCTGTGGGCAGGAAAAGAGAAAAATCCCAAGGCTTCAGACTACTAGGAGCTAGTTTGACAAGGATGGCTTTTAGCAGCAGTGCTGGCTCACACCCCATGCTGCCCCCTCCTCAGTTTGCCTTGTATCTGTTTGTGGGGTTGGATGGTGACCCAGGCTGACCAAGTGGCCCTGGTTCCCTCCAAGGCACACCTGAAAGAGCAGCTCAGGGAGAAGAACAGATGATTCAGGCTGTTTAAGCCAGCAGTCTTACCAGAAGAAACATTTTTTGACTTTTACATAGTTCAGTGCTTAAACATAAGCCCATATACTGATGAGGCAGTGAGTCTCAGCTGCTGTTGCAGAAGCTTCTGCTATGTGGCCTGTTAACTGTAAGTCATTTGCTACGTACATTCTCATAATTTCTATGCTTCAAATTAATTCTAAGTCTGCTGTGATAAATGTTGGCCTCCCGAGGAATAACAGAACCCTTGATTTATGTTCTTACAATTACCTCTGTTAAGTGGTCATAGCACTTAAAAAAAGATCTTAGAGTGGCCAAGGGCTATTTTGTGCACCTCCAGGTCCACAGTTCAAATGCCACATAAAGTTTAATTGCTTTCCTGATCTCTCTCTCTCTGCAGCATGGCCCCTACTGCCTGGCTTGCTGTCAGTGCCAGCTGCAAGGGGCTGGAGCCTGTGCCACTTTATCTCCAGTCAGGCTGAGCCAATGGTGCCTGCAATTAATAAGGGATCATGTGCTCAACTTCTATAAATAAATGAAAGGGACAGAGTCATCCCTAGGAACCTTGTCACCTTTTAGGCACTCATGCATACCATAAGTGCACTGGGCCATCACAACAGCTCAGGAACAAAATGAGCAATTAATTAAACAAATGTACAGTAACAGAGGAGTAGCTATCTCCACAGTGGGAAAGCTTCCCAGAGCCATCTCACCTGACCAAAGCCTGGACTAAGCCAGCAAGATGGAAAGGAAAGGAGTGAAGGAGAGACAAGTCAGTTTTAATAGGATCAGAGGTTGTGACTGAAAACCAGGAATACCCAGTCCTGTCCTCGGGGTACAGACACATTAAATCATCAAAGGCTGTGAAACTTCTACAGCACGGAGTAACCTGAGAATGTTTGGCCCTGGGAGGAGGAGAGGCAGACACCTCACGTTTACACTGGGCTGTGTGCATGGTGACTGCTTACCAGGTAAGCACCGTGTGACTTGCACTGGTGCCCAAGTTCATCATTCTGTAAGCGAGTGCCCCATCCTCACTTCCACCAGCTTGCTGGTGGAAATATTGGCTGGGGTTTTACACTGCGGCCGTGAATGGTTTTCTGCTGCTAAAAGAGGGATTGTTACGTTGATGAGATTTAATCTGTGGCTCAGATGCAGTATCTCCTGTCAGACAAGGCCTGTAGCAAAGCATGATGGCTCTGAGCAAAATTTGCAGTGAGTGTTGGAAATACCCTAGAGAATTGGGAAGTCCTTCTGTATTACTGTAAGAGCTGCTTCTGCTTTAAAGACAAGACATCCAGGTATCATTCACTGAGAATCAGTGCTGATAACTTCAGGAAAGCACTGTGTGTCTCAGAGCCCCAGGTGAAGCGCAAGAAAACATCCACTGAGTCTTTCAGCCTGGGGTGAAAAACAGTCTGATTTGGGAAAAAATGTTCCAGTACCAATGTCAGCAATGTCCAAGTCCATCCAACACTTAGTTTGGCAGAAGACTCACCTTTGGAACCACACAGTTACGGGTCCAGAACTGCTGAGTGCGTGTCAAGCAAGCGTTCATGAGAAGTCAATGATAACTGGGTTTTAAACACTCTGGAGAACACCAATTTTAAGCAAATGTGTTACAAACAAGCACCGTCTAGCAGCTCTAGTGCAAGAGCACTACCTGAAGTGCTAAAATGATCTATGGATTTAACTTACTTCCAGCACAGATGTGAGCACAGGACAGACATGTTCTTGTGCATAACCTCAAATGGAGATGGAGAACTAAAGAAATGTGGGTTGAAACAAACAGTTCCTAAAAGTATCTGGTGGGAAGAATCAAATACCTGTTCTGATAGTCAGCATTACACTCTTCAGCTGGCAAGAGGTGGATTAATGGTCAGTCAAGTGCTAATTAGCGTACCTGGGAACAGACACAAGAGCCAGAATAAGGCAGAGAGCTTTAGTCTGCAGTCATCTAAGTGTAATTCCACAGCAATGCTCTTGATTTCATTGGAATAGCTCATGATTCACAGTGCAGTAATTTAGCAGACCATCAGTCCCTGGACATGATATTAATAGAAGAGGTTTTTCTTTGATGCAGTAATAATGCTAATCTTTGTTCTAGAGCTGCAGTAACTGATTGGACTGTATCTCCCACTGTGGGGTGTAACCACTGATGCAAGTGATTCCCTCTCCAGTAGAGAAGATAGACCAGATAGATATGAAACACATACATACACTCTAAAATGGTGGCATTTCAAAATACAAACATTGTGTGTTCAGATTTACATTAATATTATAGTTTCCTTGTGTCTGTGTTATCCCCCTCTCCTGTTTTTCTATCGATGAGTGAATATTCAATTTTGACTATCTCTTTTCAGTTTGGCAGTAACTAAGAATTTTAAAATGTTTGTATGTTCTTGATACCTTCAGCTAGTGCCTACACTCCATCAAGTACAAAATGTTGGCTGAATATGGCACAGCTAATTGTACCAGCTTGTCACACCTGCCTAGGGACATCAGCATGTGTTATACCACCCTCAGCTGCCTCTGATAGAAGAGACTAAGCTCACCCCAACAAAGTAACATGCAGAACAGAAGCAGGATGCTGATGCTGTGATCTTCTCCATGGGTAACAGCATTTTGACTAATACCAGTGAATTCACAGCAACTGATATTGCTGCTGCCCTTTATCTCAGGCTTATAAAGGGAACATGTGGCTCTGATTTACCTTTTCCCCACACAAATTACTGCATGGGGGAGTAGCAAGGGAAATAGGAGGCTAGACATAAAAATTACCAAGCAGTCTTTGCTATGTCTAAAGAAGCTCTCTAAGGGAAAAATTATAAGAATGGCAGAAAAATTGAGCAAGAAGGTTGTGATGTTATGTTAGGTACATGTAAAAGCAAGAAAACGTTTGGGCAGGTCCTTGGTTGCTGTAAGCAGCCGTAGCTTCATTAAATAAATGGGGCCAGGTTGATTTACACTATAGGTGATCTGTTATGGGGTTCAGTGCCATTATAATTTCTAATGAGCAGTTGTTGCTGATATTAATTCAGCTGGTATTAATAATTTAGCTTTTGGACTGGACAAAATAAGCTATTTTAATCACTAAGACCAAGATTCCAAATTGCCATCTGAAGTTGTCTCTGAAAGGTACTTTTGAGGACTGCCCTGACAAAATGCCTGAAGGCAGATCCGCATGTCTGATTGAAAGGCCTGTCTAGACTAGGAAAGTGAGTAGCCCTTACAGTGTGCTAATGGGTACATATTGGTTAGCACATTTTAAAACAGAAGAGGAAGAAGATGCTCACTCAGGGTGTAGTGCCTTATACACTGGGCTAGGTTCAAGTCTTACTTCTGAGGAGGAAAAATCATGCTCTGTCTTCCCTTCATCTCTGCTCTCCTGTGCCCAGCTGTACAGCCTGTGCCCTGCCTTAAAACTGATGCTCTCTGGACCCTTTCTGTGAGCCTATTTACTAAGACAGAAGAAAACTGATCAGGAAAAACAAATAAAATAAATGGATATGTTTGTGGTGATTTAGTGAGTTGGATCAGCTGATGGAAGGGTGCAAACAAGTCCCAGAGCTGAGTAAGTGGCAGGAATATGCGTCTGGGATGCAGGACAGGAAGGAACAGAAAATCTCCACCTTTTTTCATCAGTTTATGGTCTCTATCCTTGGTGTCTGTGCTGAGCCTAGCAAGGAGGAGTCTAGATGATTGTGTGGGTAGATAACTACTTCAGTTTCACACCATCCATCAAGATGCATACAGACATCAGCTGGCTGCCTTGGAAACTGCAAATTGGAAATGAAGCTTTAGTATAGTCTTAATTCCTTCTTCTGCTAAACAGTTTTCCGATACTTACTGAAAAGACTGTGCCCTTAAAGCACAAGCCTCTTCACAGTTGGCTTCAGTCACTTCTACAGTTTGTCAACCTGATGGTGTGTGTGTGGTGTGCTCAACTTTGGCCCCACTCAGTGCATGTCATCCCACTGCAGGTCACTTAATGCACCTCAGCCCATGTCCAGCTGCTTGAGGCCCCCTCCCACCTCTCTCCCTTCCATAGGGTCTGTTGTATATCTTTCATTTCTTTTGCACTACCTAAACTCGGCTTCTCCTGCTTTTGTACTCTCTGTGAGCTGAATGTTTTTTTCCTCTACCTCCTGGGTTCAAACCTCTCCTTCTGCATCCAAATTACTCAGTTTGGGCTTTATTCACCTATTTCAGATCGCTGTCCCCACTCCAGAAGCTGAGATTCACTCAACCCCTGGCTCACAGACTGTTGACACAGCTGTCTGTACGAGTATTTTTCCTTCAGATGGATAAAAACTGATCAAGATTTGGCCCTTGGTGAATTTTTGTAAGGCACGTGGCCTATTTTTCATTATGTTAAGTGTGTTTGTTCTGGGCATGACAGGAACTTGCTTACTTGGATGCATAGTGCTGCATCTTACCAGGGTGTCCCTGTCCATTTTGGCCTTGCTATCTGTATCCAGCTCTTTCCTGCAACAGGCAGAAAAGAAGGGGTACAACACCTAGCCGGGGGCATGAGCTGTTATTTCAATATAAAGAGATTTGAGTAGGAGCAATGGGAGAAGGAAACAGGCTGAATATCAGGAAAAGCTCCTGCCAGTGAGACGTGTTTGGCTGTGAAATCTTCTCCCAGGGGAAAGAGGTCAAAGCCTCATTGTTTGGAAGTAGAGCTGGTCAAAACTGTTTTTGGAGCAGCAGCAGCGGGAGTGGTGGAGGTGGGGAGAAGAGCAGCAGCTGTGCATGGCGGAGCAGTAGATACACAAGGGGAAGTGGCTGGATGCACAGCAAGAAGAAGCAGGAGAGGCTGAAGGAGGACTGATGCACACACTGGCACAAGGACGAAACAAAAGCAGTAACAGAGGCACAGTGGGGAGCAGCAGACAAAAGCGGGAGAAAAAGCAGGGAAAGCACAGGGGGAAAGAAGCAGGAGCAGCAGAGATGCAGGACAGGAAAGAATGGTGGGAAATGCTAAGAGAAACACGGCAAGAAGCAAGAGAAGCAAGCATGAGGGGATGATTGACGATAGCAAGGTCTCATTTCAGTTTTGTGAGCTTGGTGGCCCTGGCTGAGCAAAGATAGAAGATATTAGAGGGCAAAGACATCAGATTTGTTGATGACATTGTTTGGGCAAATCTCGTCCTAGGATACTTCAAGAAGTTTTTCTCATTCTGCATCAGGACGGAATCAAAGTGTTTCAGCGCATTCCTTGACAAAGACTCAAGAAGCCACCAGTCCTGTGTTATGGGACAGTGTCTTAGAACATGAGGGGTAGGTGCAGGCAACATCCTGACATTTCCCATCTTCTGATGATATTTGCTTGATGATATGAGTGGAAGGAGACTGCCAGTGTCAATATTGCACTGTAGTTCATTGGCTACTCCTTTTTTTTCTTTTTCTGAAATTCCACATGTTCAGTGACATTTCATTCCTCTCACTAGAGTGAGCTCCCCACCAAGCAAATCCTATTATGATATAAATTAGCTGGGGTTCTTTAGCCATCCCCACCACATACTCCATTAAACTCACTATTAGCTAAATGGTGAACCTTGTCACTACTGGAAAGAAGGAAATTCCCTGTTCAATTTCTTTCATCGTAATATAATTTATGTTTCCTTCATTCTAAACCAAGCTACTCATTTTGCCGAGGTCTCCTACATAATTTCTACATAGATCTGCAACAGAAAATAATGCATATGCTCTGCTCCAGTTTTGGCTGGTTTGCCAAAAACCTCATGTACCTTACTTTTCCCTGAGAGAATGCAGGGTGTCCCCAGGACCAAATGGCATATTGCATGGCTAGAATTGCAGTGGAGTCCTGGTGGAATTTGCCCAAGGTCCCAATCCAGACAATATTTCTGCCTCTCTGCTCTAAAGATTTATTTTTAATTTTTTACAAATCTTTTAAAATGTCAGTCCACAATGAGCATTGCACGCTGAATACAAGACTTACCAACTTAATTTGAAGAAATTGCTGATAATGACAACACCAATTGCCTTCTCATTCTGCTCTTTGTCTTCATTGTTAATCCTTTCTCAGGAACGAAACCCTACTTGGATTACTAATGACAGTCTCTTTGTTCTCCTTATTTTTTTTGTTTTTCTTAATTGCCTCTGAGGCCTATTTTAAAGGAATATTCATGACAGAAGTACAAGGTGGCAGAAATTCCATTAAAAGGAAAAAGCCTTCTGTAATCTTATCTCTGGTGCAGTGACCAGGACCTTCACAGCAGTGTAACTAAGCTGCCAGTTCCAGGACTAAAACACTTGTATGGTAGCTCAGCATAAGTGAAACCAATGTAATATAAATCTTTTGAAGCTACTGGCATTTTTTTCGCTCCAAATTCTCAGCAACCAAGATCAGGAACTGAATCAGTTTGTCTGCAAGCATTCATGGAAGGCATTTGAAATGAAACAGACAAATCAGATTTTTTTTCAAGTTTAAAGTTTGGGGTCTCTGATAAATGAACAAGTCAGAGCCTGGAAATGAGATGTTGTTTGTTGACTCTGCCTTAATTCATATGTGTTGAATCACACGGAGTAGAAATTGTCTGGAAGCAAAACAACACTGCCTGTCTGAAATCCCAGGAGATGTATCTCCAAAGCAATTTCCCAGCTGGTAGTAAGAGGTAACTTCAACAAAAAGTCCAAGTACTAAGCAGTAATGTCTTTTTTCCCTCTCTAATTTTGAAATATTCCTGTAGGGCAGTCTTGGTGGAGCAGGACAGCTTGTTTGGGTAGCGCCAGCGCTGGGCACAGAGATCCTTCCCCGCCGAACCATTATTTCCCAGGTCTGGTACTCTAACGAAGGACAACAGTGCCCCTCGGTGATGCGATCGTGGCGTAGCATAGGGCTGACTGTGTGCCGCTGGTTCGGAGCAAGAGCTCAAAATCAGGTAAGGAGGGCAGCTTTGTGTCAGGAATGTGCCACATTCTACCTGTTGAAGACAGGGGTCTCAGGAAAAGCGAGGGTTGCTTTGGAGAAATGGATTCCACCCCATCAGTGCAGCATCACACAAGGACAAACATTTGTTTCTTCTGGCTCCCAAATCTGGGAGTACCTGCAAAGGTACTCAGCGCTACCAGTAACCCAAGTCAGTTTGGGCTTTGAACGTACAATGCATCTTCTCGGGTGCTCAAGACCCACCAAAGTTTGTACAAGTGGTTTCTCATACAGGGCATGACAAGAATTAATTTCCCTAAGAAATGCTGTGTTTACCCACCGTGGCTCAGCCTCTTATCCACAAGATAAGAATATGATCATCTGGCCTTCCAGGTGCCATGCAGAACAGTTCAAAGTTCACTAACCACAGGTAGAACATGACCATACTATGAACACAGAGCCTGCTATGAAGAGATAAACACTAATTCTATGTTGAAAGCAGTGTTTTTACGGTTTGTACAATAAATAATGCAGAGGGGTATGTATATATATATATATATATATGCAATGAAGTGGAGAAAAGTAACTAATAAATAACTGCCATTTCATGAGCACCAAATGAGGTCTCCAGTCTTTAGATAAAGCACAGAATGGTTATTCATTCAATGCCTGTCATCAAGTATGCACACAAGGACCAAATCAGGATAACATATACACCTTGATTCTGGCAATTCCTGACTTCTACATTTTTGAATTTGTGAGTTTTACAATTTGTGTGTTTTCTGGTATTCTTTTAGCGTATAGGTTGGGTTTTTTGTTTGATTTTTTCTTTAATGTAAAATAGCCCTTCTTAAAGAATATTTCATTTATTGTTTACTTATTTATTCTCAAAAACATCTGAGATCACAACTGTTAAAGGAATACCAATACCAGCACCAAATACTTTCTGAAAAGCAGAACTTCTGAATGAACCATACTTGACTAGAAACAGAAATATAAAAAAAGCCTCACATCTCTTTTCAGAAAAAAACCCTTCATTTTTAAGCTTCTTTCTCCTAGTATTTGTTTCAGTCTGGTTGCTGAATGTCATCTTCTAAAATCCCCAAAGTACTGTATTGCAGCGCCCGGTAAGGTGTCACCCGGGACGCCTGCGTCTGCCTGAGCCCCGCGGGTGGGCAGAGCCGAGCCGAGCCGAGCCGAGCCGAGCCGAGCCGAGCCGAGCCGAGCCGAGCCGAGCCGAGCCGAGCCGAGCCGAGCCGTGCTCTGCTAGCATCTAGCGGCCAGAGGAGAAACTTCACCACCGCATTGGCTTCAATTTCGGCAAGAGAGAGTTAAAATTTGCTAACTAACACTTTGCTCTTCTGCTTTGGACTGGAAAGGCTTAGAGCTTTCTAAGTGGATAGTGGTTGATTTAAAGGTTTAATATATTTTACCTCTCCCATGGTAAAACTTGGTTTTCTTCTGAGTCATTCACTAGTGTTTTCTTCGGAAATTGCAGTGGACAGTAGAAAACAGAATAGCTACAATGCATTTTACCATACTGAGGCCATGCAGTGTTTTCTTAAAGGAGACTTAATTATGAACTGCAACATGTTAATATTATTTATAAAATTCACTTCCTGTCCAGATTTGTAGGAACTTGGCAGTGTGATTGGAGCTGCATGCCCAGAGAGCAGGAGCAGACACTGTATAAGTATAAACCATTCCTCATTCATCCCACATCTTCAGTGGGATTTTCAGACACACTCAGCACATCCTTAGTCCATTTCCCTGAAAATCAAGCTCTCATTTGGATGATCCGACTAACAACACTAACTATGCTGGTAATATGAATGTAATACTACATTCTATAATACCAAGAAATACCAATTTCTTGGCCGTAGCAAAAATATCCGGTCTCTTCTCATGCCATTTTTTGCATTTGGGCAATGAATATCAGGGATTTCAGCTGAAGTTCTCTGTATTTGTTTTACAAGGACCGTGAGACTAAACAGTGAGTTTATTCAATTCAACTAGACACATGAAGCACATGAAGATCAGTGTATTAGTCTCAGAATTAAACAAAGAATAAACCTGGTAGTCCCATCAGAAGTAAAGTGGCCATAGTTCACTCTACATATCAGTTATCCCTAAGCTTTCCCTTCTCCCCCACCCTGAGTCCTAGAGGTTTTATTTAATATTTGTCACCTTTGCTGCATTAGTACCTTAACTTTACTAGAAGTAGACAACCTTTCTGTGAGGAAGCATCAGGGTGCCAGGTAGCAGCTTTATACAAGATGCTGTGAACCCCTAGGGTCAGAAGTCTTCTAATTTCCGCTGATACTACCAGTGGCAGCATTTTCCCAACCTTCATTTTGTGTGCTCCTAAAATAAATAGCAAGTGGGGGATAGAAGTTATTTTAGCCTGAGTATGCAATGCAAGGTTAAATGGTGCTGAAAAACAACAACAAAATTCTGACAAAATTGTTATTACATCTTTCAAGTGCTTGTGGCTGAGGGGTATGGAGACGCTTGGTGTGTCCCATGAACACAGCCTCTGACTGTACTTTGGTCTTGTATAACTCTATGTTGAGCATGGAGAGAGAGACCAAACAGTGTCACATGTGTTGCCACAGATGCCTGAGTTTTCTTTGAAAGAAGAATGGAATTGTAGACAGGAAGGAGTCTTTATCCAGTAGTGACAACTTAAAATAGGACTGCACTCACTTGAACCCCAATCCAAGACCTTTTTCCTATTTCTTCTTATATTGTCTAACCTTGAGATCAACCAAATTCCATATTTTTGGGAGTAATTCCCTGAACAGGAGCAATAATTAATTATCTTTTGAAATGCATTGAACTTTTTATGGATAAGACATCCAAGTCGCTGCAGCTAATGGTACAGTATAACAAAGTCTTAAGCAGGACCACTGTTCCAATACAAGTTACACATGGAAAGCTCAGATAGACATAAAATATTAATCCACTGTAACAGACTTCTCAAATCAAACAAAACAGATGTACTATGATGTGAAAATAAACAAAAATTTCAGTTACTCCTTTGTCAGCAGAGTCACCATTTCCCATGAATTTAACATAAAATGTACAGGTATGATGGTATTTTATACAGTATGTAGTCTACAGCTTCTAGTCTAAAATAAGTTTTTGGTTTTTTGAGGGGGAGTTTCAAAGCTTGAGGCATATTTTGTGTATGTTTCTACTGTAAAGTGCTTATGTCAGCTACTTCTGCCCAACCCAAACTAACTTGATAAACATCCTCACAAGACCTCCTCAGTAAATGACATTGCATAACTTGTGGAGCAGTAGAAGACGTGGTTGCACACGCACCAGCTGTGTTTATATCTAGGCTCCGATCCTCAAATTGATAAGGAACCAAAATATTCATTAACTTCAATGAGCACTTCCCTTCTTTAGAAGTGCATAATCAGAGCAATAGGAATTGTGGCTCAGATTTTTTGGTAGCAGTCTTAGGCACCTATTTTAAGTCTATTCAAATCTTTTTGGTTGATTCAAAAGGCTAAACTGTTATATTTTATCTGAGAAAATATACACAGTAATAAAAATCTATAAGGACATTTTTCTTTAGAATATTCAGTAAATTATGGTATTCAACCATCGAGACCAGTCCGGTCTGCACATCTGCTGATGTATCTGCTTAAGTGTTCCAGGCCAGCTTTGGGTGAACTGGTCTCATGAAGGGTCTTCCTACCCTTGGCAAGGGGGTTAGAACTAGATGGTCTGTGAGGTCCCTTCCAACCCAAACCAGTCCATGGTTCCATTACATTCCATACATGTATGAAAATCAAGGAGTCTGGATTCAGTAAATAATTTGTATTATGATAATTTTTCTTCTCTGAAAAGAAGAAAGTCTCTGACTTATTCTGAAACTGTTACTCTGCTGTCTTGTCCTGTAAAGACAAAGAAGGTATAATTAGCCATAGGATAGCTCTGGTGGCATTTTCCAGGAGCACTGTACTGGAAGGCTATATGCAACAGACCCTTCTTCCCTGCCCTTCATGCTGCTGCTGGGGAAGGCAATCGGGACCCAGCAAATGCAGACAGAGACAGGACTTCTTAAACTCCACTGTTACCAGGCTACTGTTAGCACAAGCTGGCACCACTGGTGCACATATGGTGGTACACATGCTGGATGACAATCGGAAATCAGGATCTTTTTGGAGATTGAAGATAATCTCTGGAAAAAAATTGAGGGAAATCTGACAGACAAATATTGGTTAAAAGCCTCAGGCAAGAATAATAAACCATAAAAATACAACTGGGGCAATGCTAGGCAGAAAATGGCATTGTGCTGCTGTGGCTTTCACACCGAATGGAAGCCTTGTTGCTATATTGCCCTACTACTAAGATGATGATTTCAGTGGCACTACTGTTCTTGTGTCCAGACGGGGCAGAAGTCTGTGGATCTCCTGGAAGAATCCACAAGGTAGGGACAAAACCGAGCTTACAGTTTCTGGCTTTGTGTTTTGTGAGCATCTAGGTATTCGTTATTTAGTAACCTTTAGCACATTTTCTAGCGTAAAACCCATTACTTTTCAACCAATGCAACTTTATCAATGCCATATGACTGCACCTGCTGTGAAGGCCAAGTGCCTGAATAAAGGGTGCCAAAGATGTTCTGTGAAATTGTGTACACCATAGTCACCACTTTCAGAGATGTTAATTTGCAAATGCAACTTTCCCCTCTGAGGTAACCCGTACACACTTTGCTGACATAGAAATAGACTGCGTCTGTTGGTATGTGTAAGGGCAGAGAAAAGAACGGTGCCGTGATGGTTTTAGGGGATTAAAATGCATTTTAACTGGTGATGTAGCAGCAGATGTAAGGCTGCTTTCTGCACCATTCAGAAAACTTGTGGCAAGAGCAATCACGGGCTTCAGTTCTGGCAAAGATTACAATGACTCAAGGATGTGATGTCTAGCTGAATTTGAATATAAATGTAGAAGACTGATTCATTTATTATGGATACATTTGGATTCAGTCTCTAAAATTAGTGTAATACCCACTCAAACCCAAATAACATAATTGCATATTTGTAATTAAATCAGAGTACTTTATCCTAGAAAACAAGTGTACCTTGTTATCTCCAATAACAATCAATTATGGAACCACCCAACAATATTTAACTGCAAGCTAAATCTGTGTGTGTGAGCTATATTCTACTGCAGATCAGAAATTCTATCCAATGTTTGGAAAGAAATTGAGTCTTGTAATCACGTTGCAGGTCTTCCGAGCCTGCCTATTTAGCTTTGTGATTCAATATATAACATCAGGACTCTATAGCAAGTACACGATACGTGCAAAACATCTTTAACATAGGGAATGTTGGTCTGTATTTCCAGGGTACGGCCACAAAAACTATACCCCACAACTGTGGGGACTGTTCAACATGTGATTTCACTTTTTTCCTAACCAATGTTTCTCTCCGTAGCACAGTTCTGCCCAGCAAACTCACAGTTCGGGGCTTTGATACATGCTGTAATTCCAGTCTGAACAACCTAAGCTGCTCAAGTACCCGCTGAACAGTGGCCTGCCGTTAATTAAAATAAGCGATTGCTATTCTAGAAGTCTGACCACGAGAGAGCATGTCAGCAATAGTGGTGATACTACCTTACTAGAGCCATGCTGCTTCATCAACACTTAGATTGTTTTTCTGTCTTTTCCAATCCCATTGGGAATTTTTTATCCTTCTTTGTTAATTAAATGGCGTCAGTCTACAGGCAGGTTTTTATTCATGCAATTTCTGCTAGATCAAAGCAAAGAAAACAAAGGGTAGAGGTTAGAGATGATCATCTAGCTAAGACATACTGAGCCTGTTTTCACTTGGAAAGGGAAGCAAGGGATGAGAGACACACAGATGAGTAGATAGAAAATATTTGTCAGGATGAAAAAAAAAAAAGACAAATGAATGCATGAATGAATGAATAAATGCAGTGTTGTTTTTCCCTAAGTATCACACATGATTTTAATTTACCAGAGGCCACAAGAACAGAGCTGAAGAGATGCAGTCAGGTGTCAGCTTCATCTGCAGATCTGGCAGTTATGAAACTTCTTCCTAGCCTTGCCTGAGTTCCCACAGAGCACAGGTTAGCAGCTGTGATTTCCATGCAGATTTGCAGACCTGACTGATTAAACTGTGGAACATTTTCCCTACCCCGAAGTGTTTGTTCCCTACACTTATTATCTTCCTCTCTCTCTTTTTTTTTTTTTTAAGGGTGAGTTGCTTGAATTAAACTGTTGGAAGATCTGTTATTATTTTAATTACGATCATAATTTACAAGGAAAGTGTCCCTACCTGTGGCAAAGACATTGGAACTAAATGATCTTTGAAGTCCCTTCCAACCTAAAGCATTTGCTGAGTCTATGTTATCCAGAGGGGTTCTCTTACAGCAATGTTAGAGGAAACAGCTTCTCTTGCTTTAGACATAGAGTAAGTACTGCTATTGCTGACATCAGTGGGAGTTACGATTTTATAAGCAAGGAGCGCATATATTATTATCTGCAGAAGTAAAATTGGGTCAGCTTGTCAGCATGTTTATAATCTCATGTGAAATAAGATTTGTGCTTGTCCAGAGGATTCATCTCTGCCTCTTTTCCCCTAGGATAGTAGGATTTTATAACCCTTAGAAAGTTGCTGAAACCCATCAAAGGTACTTAATTAATTGGTGCTTGTCAGGGATCTCTTCTGAATTTCTCTCTCAGAGCAGGAATTTAAACCAGAGGTAACAGTTGTTTTACTTGATATTAGTTAGGTATGATACCATTTGCAGTAGCAAATTGCTATGTTGCTCCTGTCACACTCAAAATCAGGGAGAAGCAAGAACAGACCTACTTTACTCCACTAATAACATTATTAAACAGTATTTTTACTTAAGCATGATGTTACTCAGCATCATGTAGTAGAAAACCAGGCTTCTTTTAGGGTCAGACACAGCAAGTATCCTGAAAATAGAAATCCCATGAAAATAAATCCCATGAAGTGAGGAAACCACACACTGCCACATCTATATGATAATGCATATACACCAGTGCTAAATCAGACTTGCATATGCAACTTGAATTCTCAAATAACCTGACACTTGTGATCTGAACATTGAAGCCATGAAGTTATTTTGATGTGTTTATTTTTAATCCGTATTGAAGAGTCATACATGTAGGTAAATCGATATAGATAGATACAGCTATATCCCAATTATCTAAATAACGGATAAGAAATATACAGTTTTTAGTCCCTATTTGACCCAGTTTGCAGCTTTGGGAAGGGAACGCTGTTCCACTGTGTGTATCTAAACCATTACCTTTTCAATGACTAAAAAACAAATTTTGCTTTTAAATTAAATTCTGAATATGTTATGTGAGCTATTTAAACATCCCAAGTACACAATATCCAGCATATGAACCATTCAATCACTTGACATTTCTAATTCAGCTCATTAGTTTTAGGGGCAAGTAGGGTTTTCTTCTCTTAACTGGGATTTCTTTGAGCTACTGCTATAAAAACATTTAGCATTTCAAGATTCCATCACCTGTATATAATATATAATATAATATATAATTTTCTTCAAAGACAGAGCAAAGAAGCTGCTATTCTGGCTGATGCTTCTGCTGCTGACACAGATGCAGGCAGGTTTGCAGACAGTGTTTGTTGTAAACGGGCAATTAGCAACCAGTCTTCACCTCAGTGCAACTCAAGCAGTTGCTTGCTCAGATGAAGGCAAGCTGTCAAAAGTCAATTCAGCTTCTAGCAATCAACACCTGAAATCAGGTCAGTGACTTCACAGTGTAAGACAATTCTTGCTGTGCCCAAGAAACTGAACTTTGCCTTGTTTGCCAGTATCCCTTGACAGCCTTAATAAGCCTTAGTGCAACACAGATTCTTGCATTACCTCCTTTGCAAGCAAAATGCTGGAGATGTTCAGATGTTCCGGTTTCATCCAGAGATGGAGCCATAGCCATGAGACTTTACACACTCAAATTTCAAAAGGTTTCTGATAAGCCAGAGATTATGTGTCAGTCCTTTATGATGTTCCATGACTGTCTCAAAACTGTCCTGCAGTTAATACTGTGCCCCCAGCAAAATTATTAGACATAAAATCTTGCAAGCACAAGGTGAATGCAAATCTAGCTTGAATCGTCTTACTTGATAAAACAAACAAGCCAGTGAGAGCATAAAATTTCCCATCAGCCTTTACATGATTTTTCTAGATAGCTTTAAACAGCCCAAGGCACATGATTGGCATTGCCAAAGGCAGAATTGCCAGAGTGATGTGATTTGTCATTCCTTTCAGACGCTCTTGTAATTCAGCAACTTTACCACAGTTTGAAGGACTAAAGGGGCATAGGCATTTACAAAACCTATTGCTACATATAGAGGGCTCGTGCACATAAACATCTAAACTTTTTTAGCTTTTCAGTGTGGCATTAATTTCTTATTTTTCCTCCCTTATGAGGTTCAGCACACCAATAACATCCAAGACTGTAGTTACATAGGTATATTTAAAAAATGTTTATTGTGCCTAAACTTCACTGAAGTGTGAATGTGCTGCACCAGCTCCCTTCAGCTCCCTTCAGCACCCTTTCCTCCTCAGGGAAACCCGAGGACTGGTGAATAGCTCTGTCAGGGCTCGAGCAGGCCAGCAGGCTTTATTTACCCTGATGAGCCCCACAGGGCACCATCCAGCCATTGGTCCTGGAGCTGCATTTAAACCTTGGCCTAGGGGTCAGCTCTTGTTAGAGCAGTATGCCTGGGAGCTGTGTTTGGTGTTCCTGATGCTTATATGTCCTTGGGCCTGTCTCCTTTCTCTAGGTATGGCCGATGGCTCTGATTTCCCTGGCTCTTCTTGCTCAGGTACTGTGTGGGTGTGCCCTGGGTGGGCTGGGGGTGTCACTGTATTCTTTGTTCTTGCTGCTCCCTGGCAGAGGATATGAGTTTTGTGTTGAAATGGGTTTGGGCTGCTCCTCTGAAAGAGAAATACTATTTTTGTATCAACTTGGGTCTTGACTCCCTTGCTGGAAGAAGGGCCTGGCTTGTACTCTTAGTTGTAACTACTGCAAATGGAGAAATACTATGGAAATGGGTGCTTAAACCTGAATGAGAAACTGAAGAAGGGAAAGAAGCTGCACTGGTGGGTCCATAATGACTTTATTAATAATAATGTCTGTCTACTGGCTAGAATAAAAAAAAGCAACCACTTTCTGTGTGGGTTCTGAGAAAACTCAATGTATTTTAGACTGTCTGCCACGTACTTCTTAGTGGCTTGTAGATTCCATGTCTTCTCTTGCTTATGTAATTTCTTCAAGTGACTGCTAGTTCAACTGATGTACTTAGTTCCATTTCAGTGACAAGTGCATCTAACTGGGTTATTTGGTATGTGTGCAGCACATAAAGCAAGTCCACATGGCTGTTAATGGCTTTTATACAAGTCGTGTTGGTCTGTGGCACTGGGGTTAGTCTTCCATACCCAAGACAGGGAAAGAAACTGATGTAGCTTTTTAGATGGGAGATGTGCAATAATCTTGTGATACTTTCTACCGTATAGTCTGCTATTGCTAATAATTTTGTCTGGAAAGCCTGCAGCTTCTACCAGAACTTGGCATATTATCCACAAAAAGGTCTTGTCTTAAGTCAAATGGGGAGTCATCTGCTGTGTTACATCTGTCTTTGTTACAGCTCTGTCTGACAGATGGAAGTGATTTCTTATCATATCTGCTGTCGTTGTGTTTTTATTTTCTTCTGCATGTTCTGTGGTAGCAACATCATAATTGGGTTGTCTGTGGTTACTTTTGGTCTCCCTTAGACTATATAATAAACACCAAGTTCATTCATTCATTCAGCTTTCCAAAAAAGCTCTCCCCAGTCTAGTAGTACATCCCGCCTTTCAGTTGAAGAATTGCTGTTTCCTGTATAACTATACTGAATTTTAAGCACAAGAGGTTTCTCTTAGTAGGATATCAAGAAAACTAGAGTCTCCTTGTCCCTGTAACTTGGTATCGCACAGCTTTGTTTTCTGTAACCTTTTATAACAGGTTTTACTTTCTCCTTTAAAATCCATAACCAAGATGTACCTGACCTATGAATCTTAAAAATAAACGTAAATGTTAGTAGCAATATCTTGCTCTTTCACTGTACAACACAACTTAGGCCCTGCAAAATAACTCAGCAATTTTTGTTGCTATTTCATCAGCCCCTTTTTAAATGACATATCAATCTTCAGTTAAGCATAAGTACTGCACTTTCACACTTACTTTTCTGTGCTTACTTTCCTTTGGTACTGACCTGTGCCACTGCTTCCCTGGCTTCAGCCGAAATGCTCTGGGCAAGCACAAATATCTTTAATGTTGGATCACCCCGGTTGGGCCAGGCTAGGAAGAAAATACATGTGTGGCTCTGCTGCATCAGATGGGCTGGTAGTCTCTTGCAGTTTGGGAACGGTAGCTGTGAGCAGCTAAAGGGGGGCTGAGGCAGCTTTAACTGCAACTAGAATAGGCAATGACTACTGCCCTGGTTCACTGCAACTAAGCCTCTCTAATTCATCCTTCTGGTTTAGATATGACTTACTCCAGCAAGTGCCTGCCAGGTCAGGTGATGGAGCACACTAAGAATATCAAAGCTCTCAAACAGCATAATACTAGCACAGTTTGACCGACTGGGCTCAAAATTATTGTGCCAGATGAAGTCAGCAGCTGAGAACAGACCAGGTGTTAACAAACAACTTGAGGTTTTACAGTGATACAAATGCTGTTTCCACATTTCTGTTGTTAAAGGGCAAAGGAGATGCTGAAGTGCTTCCTGGGGGGGGTACTTCAAGCTTGAGTTATCCTGCACTTCTACACACTCCTTATCTGACTATAAAAGCTCCCTGCTCATCTGTGGGAGTTTGAACATTACATGTTGAAGAGAATTGTCTCTGATCTGTGTTACTTGAGACTTTGCAGCATGGTGCAAAAATAAGAAATGCTTCAGGTCTATGAAATTTTCAATAGTTGTCATCTTGGACACTAATTTTTTTTACTATTTTGTAGTACTAGAAGTATGCAGGTCTGGTGGGCTTGAGTTTGCTTAAGCTGTTTTCAGAAATGTGAGAAGTTGGAAAAATCTGCATTTATTCAAAGGTTTTGTTCAGGAATTTGCTCAATATTTCAAAGTAGTGGAAGCTGTGAAAAATAGCAGAACAGCTTGATTTTTCTTCTGTAGGTGTGTTTAATGGTTTAATTAGTGAAAATGAAATACTCCTGCAGGGACAGAAGTTTAAGTGACCCAATATATAAAGCTAGGTAAAACTGTAAAAATTATGGCAGGGAATATTCCTTCACTAATTTTGGTGCAAAACTGGATAACTAACAAGGTCTCACATCTTTAGGTTTCTATAGTAAAGATTATACTCTGTACTGGAAGGAAATTCTGTAGAGAAGAGCTTCAGAGATCCATCTACAGATGTTTTCCATGGGAAAACAAACTCTCTGCAGGATGTTTACTCTAGAGATTTTTGCCTCTCATTCCTGGAATCCCTGTACCTAGGGTGATTTTTCCTCAGATTTCCTTAGATATGAACCAGGCTGCTTTGTATTTACTGAGACTTGACTGTAAGGTGGGGAAGATGATGCTGTTGCCCAGCCTATTCTGTTCTTAGCCTTGTGTCTCTTTCCTTTTCTGAATGGCAAGATGGGATGCCAGGCTGTGCGAGCACCACATCTGCTTCAGTGAAACCATAGCTGTTGAGGGAAGAACAACATAGCGGACAATCTCCACTTTCTCCAGTGTCATTACTTTTGCAATGTAATTCCTACTCTCCTCTGTAGGACTTCTAGCAGAGAAGTGGCAAAAATGGTGGCTGATCAATAAGGGAAAGAGTAAACAAGCTAGAGCCCTGAAATGTCAGAAGCTGTGTGATGCTGGATTATTTAAAATTGGAAGTATCACCCATGAAATCAGAAGGAATCAAGTGGTGTGCAAGTATGAGATTATGCCTCAGCCATTTTTGAGTGGTAGGGTATTAACAGAGGTTGCCAATAGAGCTTTTTCATATTGATAGCCCAAACAAACTGTTAAGAGATTTGTAGGGTGGCAGTCAGTCTGTATTGGTTGTCTTCAGGTCATATCTCCTCAGGACAGAGCAGGTTCCCCAGGCAGCCAGCACAGGTGATCTGAGTTGGCCGGGGCTGTTTCCACACACCTGACATCAATAAGCCCCTATAAAAGGGGTGGTTGGGCAGAGGCACAGGTTGGTGTGGCTTTGGGGCAGTCAGGGTGCAGTTGGTCTGTCTGTCCTCATATCAGTGCAGTGCTCTGTGGGGTGGACTCAAGGGCTTGGAGCTACCACTGGGTGAGTCTGTGTGAGTTCTGCTGTGGGCTCCATTATTGTTCCCTCCTGTGGTTCTTGTCAGGAAACTGTATCCCAACCCATGGGGGCTGTGTTTTCCCCTCCTTAGAGGAGTGAGAGCAGTTCTCAGTGCCCAGACCCTGCCTGGGGTGAGGCAGGGCAGTAAGAAAGCAGATAAATATTTTTGAGACTGAGCCCCTGGCTTTCAGGTGTAAACTTTGAGCCCATTCCTTCCTATAGAAATACAGCTTTCTTCATCTCCTATAAGGTGTCTTGAAAGCCTTCTCTCCTCAGTTGAGCTTTCTAATTAAATCTTTCCAGGCTCCACCTTTTCAAGACTGACTTGCTGAAATAGGCTTTGAAAAGGTATCCATTCACTGCAGCATTTGGCATGGGAACAGAGTAAGCTCTTATCTGCTGAGGAAGAGCAGAGATTCAATTCAATGTGAGGGCCAAAGCTAAGCCTGGCATCAAAAAACAAAAAGGAATCGGTTGCAGAGCAAACTCACCTGTACATGGAGAAGGTTGAGATTCTCAGGGCTGGTATCCTAAGAAAACATTCTGGAGTGTCACATGGTAACCTGGTCCATGGGCAGTACTTGCTTGAGGGCCCCAGTCAAGTCACTGTCACTTGAATTGAGGGCTCTGGGTGATGGGAAGGCTCAGTGGCAAGACCTCAGAGACCTAACTTTTGCCTTTGGGTTAACACCCTGACCTGCTGCAGAAGCACCTGGACTCAGACATCAAACTAGGAAGGCAGCAAAATGGACAGCATAGTAAGAAGCTGTTAGAGATGTCCCAGCAGGTAAATATATTACTTTTTAAAGTCTGTGTAGATAAACCACACTTGGAAGTTTATCCTTCCCTTGTACTAACAGTTGGTTACATAACAGAATGTAAATCTGTACAAACATCACTGCCAAGTAATGGTGCTTCTCCAAAAGTGAAAGTGCTACTGTAATTTCCTTTAACAGCTTTTCTTTAGCTGTGTCTAATGATATTTAATTTTTTTTAACTAGAATTTTCCATTATTGCTAACAGCAGTTTGCCTCAGAGGAGGGAGCATTACTGTAAACAGTGCTCCAGACAGCAACTAACATTTAACGCAATCCAGCTCAAAGTAGGGCTCTCTGACACCCTGTTTAAAAAAACACCAGCAGCTGTCAGCACCCTGTTTAGTCCAGCACTACTTCTGCTGCTTCTGGCTGAGCTACTGCTACGGTTCATCTGTACTGAAAATAATTGGGACAGGCGTTGGGGAATAACTGCTTTGGTATAAGCCTGGAGTTATTACAAGCCTAGATCCTCACCAAGAGCCATTTCAGAGTGTCCAAGTGTAGTAAATGTCCACCTCTAGACAAGCCCTTAGTGTGAGGAGGAAACTTCAGCAAATGCTTCTTGATGTGGATGGCTTCTGCAGCATTCTTGTTGCTTGGAGTCAACTTGTGCAGGAGGATTTCTGTTAGAAAAGGATGAATGCTGGCAAGCTACTATTGAGAAGCTGAAATAACTAGAAGCTGCTATGTATTTATTGCTTGGATGTTTGTGCGTGTTCCTCTAACACAACTGCAATAGGATGTGAGGCTGTGACTAGTTCACAAGCAGATGGGCCATCAGTGTGTGACTCGAGTCACATAAGTGATGTAGAGGGGACCAAATCAATAGACACAAATAGGATCTTGGAGGGGACCAAGGAAGCATTGGTAAATGACATATCTGTTTCTGGGTTAATGTGGGGTGGGGGTGGGCGGGTAGGTCTTGGTGGCAGCAAAGCCCATAGCTCTGTGCTGGGGCTATATTGAGGGACTGACTATTTTAACAGCAGTTCTGTGCCTATATTAACGTTGTCTTAAAACCCGTGAAAAGTAATGCTCAAAGTAGAATTAAAATCTGAAGAAAATTGATGCTTTGGACATGATTTTTAAATGTCACAACCACTTGGCTTATCCTGTTAACGTGTATAGATTTTCTTTGGCATTAACAGCTTGCCATCTGGGTGCCACAGCATGCATCAAGTATGTATTAGGCAAGAAGCCCTTAGGAATAACTCTCCATTTTTCTAGCTACTCCCTGTCTCCTAGGTGGTGTTTTGTTCAGGGTGTTCCTTCAGTGGAAGGATTTGAAGAAAACTTTCCCGCAGAAAGTGTGACTTGGTAAGAAATTGAACAAAAGCCCAGGAAAGTGTCTAGTGCATCTGAGCTGTGCCAGAGAACAGAGTTTGTTGTCTTAACAGATGCTAAAGGACTGGAAACAAAATTAGCTTAGTCTGCACTGAATTAAGTGGTGTTGCAGAGGAATGAAATGTCAGTTGGATAGCTGTGTATGTGTATGGAGCTGGAATGTGTATATGGCATTATACAGGTTTTAATTTGTTATAATGCTTGATTTAAAAGTATAAAAAGTGGGACCTCAGTGTGACCACTGTTCATTTATTTTATTAGAGAATTTCATTGTGTACATGTCTGGAAGCTTGGGTAATGTTTCCTGATGAGGGGGACCAAAGGGACAGGTGCTGATCTCCTCTCTGGTGACCAATGATAGAACCTGTGGGAATGATATGAAGCTGCTCCATCCTCAGTGGCTCTCTAGCAGTGCATCTGTGCCTGCACTGCATCAGACCACCTCAGCTTTCCTTACTTAAGGGCATGTTGATGAAAGATACAAACTGGCTTTAAATACTGAAACATTATATGTGCCTATACCAGCTTAATTGAGACAGATGCTAATCAAGGCCCCCTGCCTCTGGTTGTGCAGTAAAAGCTTCTTCCTGAGAAATACCCACCAACGATGTATTTGTCAGACACTGTAGCCTCCCCATGATCACCAATTTATCTTAAATAACTTTCGGGCTAGTTAAGTATTAGCTCCCACTTTGGCATGCTGAGTGCTCCTCCTCTGGAATAACTTGTGCGTAGTCATTCACACTATTTCCCAATAAGTTAGTCTGGATGAATCTAGCAGTTTGACTATAGTTCATACAAACCCTTCTGCCTCAGATTTAACAGATCACAGCTTCAAAAACACAAGTTGAATCTCCAGCTTTGACCATTACCACACCTGGAAAGCACTTGGATGAATTTTAAGCTGGTTCTGTTTCCATGGGTGTGTGTATCTTTGGCAGCCTTAAGCCAGTCAACTTTGACAAAATTCAAGTCGGGGTCAGGCCAACAGACTAACAATTGGATTTTTAACTCTGTACTTGATGGGAAGCCATTTGCCCCTTCAGAAGGTTTAACTGTACCCCAGATGCATGGTTTTCTTTAGTGATGTTTGCAATTCTTGTAGCACACCAGATGGCTTGTATCAAGCTCAGCTGTTTTTCTTGGCTTGGAAATGTACACTGTAAACAACTTAGTAAAGTTTTTTTCTCTTGATCCAAAGGCAGGTTATCCTTTGGCTGTTAAGTTCAGGTCCTGGACTAACTCATCAGCCAAAATATGATTCTACATACAGTCTCTGCACTAAGCAAAATAATTTCTTAATAGTCATTTAAAAAGAAACCCTTACCAATTCACCTGTATTGCTGCTTCCCTCCAATGAATAGTTTTCAAAATATCTGTGGCAAAACACATTAATTCATGCTTTTCATTCAGAGAAGCAATTGTGATTTGAACATAAGGAGGGTCTCTTAAAACCTGAATGTCAGGCAGAAAGCAATACCCTACAGTATAGTCCTGCTCTGCTTTATTTCTTGACTTCAAGTGCAATACCTTTTGGGGATTTTCCCAGCTATCCTATGGTGAGTACCAGCCAGGATAATATACGTAACTGAAAATAACCATGTATACACCATTCTGCAAACTTCCACTGCTGAGCTTTTGGAAAAGCCTGCCTCAGATCTTGCTGTGTTTAATCACTCTTGCCCACACTGACAGGTGGCTTCACAGGAATACCTTCAGATCTTGCATTGCTACTGGGTACGCTTGCCAGTTTTTTTCATTCTTTCAGAATTAAAAGAAACTGTTTGTTCAGAGACTGTGGAAGCTATTTTGGTTTTTGCCTTATGATTCTTGTTTTGATGCATTGGGAATTTCTTATTGCTCTGGAAATGGAAAACTACTCACTTCCACAATATAACAACCAATATAGAGCCACCTGATCTAAGTAAACTCCCTGCTTGACCTTTCCAACCTTCTTAGATGGAAGAGGCTTTACCTTTACTGGAACAATTTTTCAGCTCTGACAGCTGCCATTATTTTTTCTTTCGGTCACAGGATAGTTTTGCTTTGCAAGATTCCCTGGGTTTTGTTTCATCTAGTTCTATACTTGCAGACTGAGTAGTGCAGGCAAGTATATAGGTTTTACTGGAATTAGCTGTTGCATGTAGATGTTGATGTCTTAAGTTATACTACTAGTCCCATGTAGCTTTCCAATGTTGTTTTTCTTGCCTTTGTTTTCATTTTTCTGCCTGACTTTCCATTGTTGTAGGTAGTCACAGTGCAGTTCTCTCTAACTTCCAGAATGGAAATAGACTGGGGACAGGTTTCTGAACTAGATTCCCAGAACATCTGGGCACCTGAGCTTTAGTTTGCTGTATTAATATCCCTTTTGCTCAGTAGCTCAGCAGCAGGATGGCATGTCACTTTTGACAGCTTCCCCTTTGTCCTGTGGTCTACATGGTTGAAAAAAAGTGCATGAGGGGAGGTAGGAAGCAACCTACCACTGTGGGAGTAGAATTGGGGATTTGCTGCAGGGGAAACAGCTCTACAACAGGAATGAGTCCATGTGCATCAGTGATGATGGCTGGAGTTATTTTCAGCAGAGTTGTTTCTCACATTACTTCTCCTTTGCTGTTTAGCCATCAGGGGGTAGCAGCCTGTCAGAGTCAGTGTTCTCCTGGGCTGTTATGAAAACAGCAAATGCCATCATTGGTTTTCTGCTGTGGGTGAATGAAGTGTTCAGTAAACAGTGTTCCCACCTAAGGCAAATTTTATATTATGTTGAGAGGTAGCCATCACTGCCTTGCTGTCTTTCATCAGTTAACAGTATATTAAACAGCAGAGCTGGTAACGACTTACATAGCACCTCTCATCTTGACAAATCCCAAGGCTTTAAAGGGAGAGCTTCCCCTACTATTGAAGCATAAGGTTTAAAAGAACACAACAACATTATAAGTAGTACATGGGCAGGGTATGGAACACAATAATACTGAGACCAAACTAAGCTGGCAGATACTTGTTTATTGAAAGGATCTTGGTGGGCAAGAGGTTACAGCCTCAGATATAAGTCTGCATAACTCAAAAATCTGTCATATCCAGTTTGGAAATTTTCCTAAAGAAATCCATGCATCAATCAAAAGTTCAAACTTCACAGTCCATGTTCCACTTAGCCCGCTAGTAAATGATTTCCTTCCTAGTGCTTGTGTTGTGTCTCTATTTCAGTTAGGAAATGTCATGAACCCTAGTAGTGACACTGAAATGGCCCTTCACTAAGGAAGGATCAGCCATGCCATCGTTCTTGCTGTGCAAACACTCTGTGCCCAAAATAATGTGCTAGCCTTGTGTTAAAAGTAGAGGAAATACCATAGCGTATGTTTCTGGATTGCTTAACTTAGTGAAGTTTAGTATTAGGAAATGCAGAGATAATTCATCCATAATTTCAATTTCCTACTTCTATCTTTATTACTAGTGAGATAAAAGAACAAAAAAAAAGACATGAAAGCAGGGAAGAGCCCATGTAACCATACAAGCTCTAGATGTCAACTTAGGTTAACAGAGCTAGAAAAAGGGAGGGCAACTGCCTCATATTCAACTCTAAGGACATGTCAAGGCTGTGTTGTTGAAACCCTTACTTCTGTTTTGTACTCCTCTACAGGGTTTCATTTACCTCTAGCTGAATGAGAGACGATATGTAGGTCCCTTCCAAATGAACTAGTCTGTTCTAGTCTAATAGCTACAGACAACTGTGAAAGCTGCCTGTGGCAGTTTAGGGCAATGAAATGGCTGTTCACAGAAAAGATGTGCCACAGTTTGCTGGGACTTGGAAAGCTTGTATATATGGATAACTACCATTAACTTCAGGTCACTTGAACAGTTTCACTCATAATTTATAGGCAATTCATACGGGAATCCTTTGTCATTCTCCAGAACCACTGAAGAAATTTGCATTGTGCCTCCCTGCTGCCAGTGAGAAGAGTATGGCACTACTCAAAACTCTTCCATTAGTCAAACACCAGTCCTTTATTAGTTGGATTCTTAGGCTGAAAATTGTTCATATAAACATTAATTTTTTTTTATTTACACCTAAATTCAGCCTCTTTAGGATCCATACAGAGCACAAACTTCCGGATGGCTTAATTATAGCACTTAAAACCTTTTTTGTATGCTATAAATAGATGCATTTTTGTCTTGTTTGATCATTCTGCCTCTTGTGCAGTCTGTAGGACTAGCTATCTGCCACTGAAAGGTTTTCTGGGTAAGAACTAACATCTTGTTACAGCAGAATTTGCCAATGAAGTATTGCTGTGCTGTTCTCCAAGTCAATGCAGTACAACACTTGCAAATGTGAAGTAAATTGTTTTGAAAATAACACCTGCAGTACATTAGTGAAAGCAAGGTAAGAGCTGATAATGCTGGGAAACAAGAAGAATCCCACAAGGCTCAGGGGCATCTTTCTCCTGCTTGGCAAATGCTAAACATTTCCTTCCAACAGAAAAAAGCATCAGTAACCTGCTGGTGAGGAGCAACACATTTCTCTTCAGGTGTCTAACAGTCAATAGTACTGTCACTGTGGGAATCTGGCTCAGCTTCTACCACATCCAGTGCTGTGGCACTGTAATCTGAAGTTCTGCTGCCATCTGCAGGGGCTCAACTTGATGTCTCGTCTATGCTTTACTGCTGAGCTTGTCAGACAAGTTCCTGGCGAATATTTTCTGCCAGCCACGTCAGATTCCATAATGGTAGCTTTTGTTGTGTACAACACTTTCTTAGGCTCTGAGGGCCCAAGCACCTTCAAAACAAAGCTTTCAGCCATGTTTCAGAGGGACTCTGGGTGTGTACTTAAGGTAACACATGGCAACCCCATTACATTTCCATCACTTAAAGGTGTGCCCTTCCAGTAAACCTGCTTCATGGTACTCAAAACAGACTGCTACTAGTCCAAATTGAAAGTTTGGAAATCTGATCAAATGCCAAATTTATCTGAACTTCTCTACAAGGGAAGCAGTGATTGCCTTTTAACATGTAACTGTACTGCTCTGCAGCTTAATGCTAGTCTTGTATGTGCTTGCGGGTTTGTGCCTCTGTGTGCATTGAAGAAAGCACATTAGATAACAAGCATCAGTCTAGGTTGAGGGAGGGTGAGAAGATGTCTGGGAAAGTCTATAGTAATTTGGTAGGTGTCTGTAGACTGAGCTAATCTTGGGCCAGCCTGACAGATGGGTTGGTATAGTTGGTGCATGGAGCTACATGCTTATACCGGAGTCCTGGGGAATGTTGCTGAGAGACTTATGACTGTGGTCATGTTAAGGCAGAGGGAAGTTGGTAATTATGGGGGAGTAGTGGTGAGTATTTGGTGCAGAGTTGCATGTAAATCAGCCACGGAGTTGGGTGTAAACCTGTAGAAAACTAGAATGAGATGAGCAACTGTGCATACTGGAAAGGCATAAAGTCCACTAGACCTGGTACAGACTCAGTAGCACAGTTCAGGAGTATTAAGTGTAGAACAGTTAAAAGACTCTAGACAAGGAATCCTGAAATCATTCAGACCCAAGACTACAGAGCTCAGCCAAACTTGCTTGTCGGTTTTTCTAGGCATTCATAACAAATGAAAAATAATGTCAAACACTTGGGTGACTGTGAGCTTCAGGCATGACCCTGTTATGTTGAGGTCCAAAGATGAAATAAGACAGAGAGCCTCCATTTGCGTGGCAGCTAAGAACACCTCTAGCTTTGTATCTGTTCTTTTGCTGTGAAAGTACTGATTGCTGAGATCCAATTTTTCCTATTCTGAACAACAAACACAAGACAAATGAACTACTGACTCCATCTAGACTTCTCCTTGGCATCTAACAGATTGTTTTGCTTCTTGCTTGAAGAGTTCATTTTCAGGTCACTTTCTGTCTCTTGTTATTTTTGACAGGATTCTCCAGCTATTGTACAGTCAGTACAAGCTCACTTTCACATCAGAGATAATTATTTAGGATAGGCAGAAAAGGATTTTTCTTTGGCTGAACTGAAGGCAGATTAGAAAGCAATTCTCACCTCCAAATTTGTTCTATTTCATAACTGTTTTGCTTCTCAAAATGGCCTAGTTCTTCTAAACAGCAGCTTGTGACTGTGGCAAACTTCAGCTATGAGAATGTTTGAAGTTAATAAGCTTTAGAAGCTCACGTTAAGGAGCAATTTGCAGGTCTCTGTGCTGTAAGCACTAGGCACTGCAGTCTTGAACCTGCTGAACAAATGATAGAATCCTTCCCCGTTTACTGGAGATATGGTCAGCAGAGCTCTTCAGGGAATGAAATAAGCCCAACAACATTGTTGTGACTTCTTTGTAAAAAGTTGAGTCCAAAACAAGGCTGTACCAGTCTGTCTCCATTAGTTACAGGTAAGCACAACATTATTGAATAGAATGAACATGCTTACCATCGTGGGTGTTTAGATACCTGCCTAGTGAATTTGCAAGTGAAGATGGATGTGTTGCAATTGCACTCGAAGGTGTCTGAAAAGAGATAGGATGTACAGGGTATTTGTCTTGATCCCGCAGTTGCCTCATGCACTCAGCCCTCCCTGAAGTCCTGCCTGAAGATAGATGGGGTTCATTTCCCAAATGGGAATAAAAGCCACCAATGAAGTGCTCTTGAAATGCAGCTCCCATTTGTCAGGGGCAATGTTGTCATGAGTAACTATACAAATTCAGGCTAGCTCAGGCAAATGACAAAGAAGTGTTCTCAATCAAATAAAATTTATGGTGAATGGAGAAACAAATCCCAACCCGCCTTATCTGTTATATAAAATGAAAGGGGATTATTAGCGGTTCTAATACCTGAGAGTTCTGCTCCACTTGGTGTTCTTCAGTAAGGAGTACTATGAATGTAGGAAAAGTTATTAGAATTAGATGTGTTAATAGGGATTTATGAGTCAGCGTTGTCCCTTGATGTGAGCAGTTGCTCAGTGTTCAGAGCCCTTGTTTCTTTGGAGCAGTACATCTCAACAAGACCATAAAAACTTTGCTTTTCTGAGTCTGCCTTACTGCTTTTCCTTGTAGCTATACTCCTCATAAATTCAGCAAGGCTTTTCTACATAGTACTTATGGGGGTGGTGGTGATGGGGTAGGGGGGTACAGATGACACCACACAAACAATCTTGCAAAATTTTCATTGCAATGAAGTCCTACTTCACTGCTCTTGCTTATCTTGGATGAGAGGTGATTACAATGCCTGCTGGATTGTTAGAACGACAAACAGACACCACAGACTCCAGTAAGCTCCTACACAGCCCTATGGCTAGAGGTAGTGAAATCCCAGGCCTCAGAGCTTGGGGAATCCAACCAGAGGGCTGATGTTCTCCAGATGACAAAGTCTGCTAGTATTTGGAGCACTGGATGTCTTCTGGCCTCTGGCAGTTGGGAAATTCAGAGCTGCTCCATATTTCCATTAGGTCACCACAGCCACTGGGAACTTGTGAAGTGGGAGAGTGCTGCTGCCTGTGTTTGCTTCTGAGACCACCAGCATCACAACCATCACTGTTGCTTGTGCTTGCTTCTATAGGGACTGACGTATCAGCTCAGACTTGTAAATGTATGAGCTAGGACCACCCAAATGTGTGTACACAAATGTGCAACAAGGTAATTGTTTTCTATAATCTTTCCCTGGATGAGGTTCACAAATTGGACTTGCCATGAGTACAGCTAGAGCAGTTTTGTATTCAAAGCAGTCCCTGTTCCTGCCAATCTGCTGGTTAAATTGCCGCTACTGTGGTGCTGTCACCAACTTCCCTGGGGCTTGGCAAGAGTTGCCACTTGGAAGGCAGCAGGCAATGTCACTGCTATCTCACAACAGGATTCCTTTGATCCTTGGCATCCCCTTGCATCATTGCTTGCTACTTAATGAGTTGCTCCTAAGCATACAGTTAAATGGAGTTGTAAGCAAATGAAAGCTCACTGCTTCAGCTGTTGCTTTGGCAGGATTTTTTTTCCCCAACAGTTTGCTGCCTTTTACAGTGTCTGGAGTACATGCTGTGTTCCACATTCAACTGAGGCCAGCCTTGAGCTGCAAATGTTGTAAACACAGATCCTGAATCCAAGCTCCAAGCAGTTGGTCAGCTTTTTCTAAGAACCGGGATATGAGCAATTGGATAATTCAATATGAAGTTCACTTCGGCTATATGTGAAATATGCAAATACACATCAGTAAAATGTTGTCAAACTAATCTACATCTAGTTTTCCTTCCAAAGGCACTTCTGCTCTGGGGATGATGTAGTTACATAGCAGAAGCAGCACTGTATGGGGGACAGTCTGTCTCAGAGAAAGATGGCAATGGGTGATGGAAATTAGCAGAAGAAATAATAGCCAATGCTTAGGCAGTTATATGCCATAGTGGAAAATGGATTTCACCTCTGTCAGTGTTAGTAAGTGGCACTTGTCAAACACTGGTTTGTGGGCCACAGTGGTATGTTTACATGGTTACAGTGGGTGATTTTTCTTTGCTGATATTGCTATTGTAGGTGTGGACCTGGTACTTTCAAATCTGTGCCTTAATCAGCAGTGCAGGTAAACTGTCTGTGGACAACCGACAGTTTATAATGCAAGGATGACAAACAGCTCCAGTGTCTATTTTCAGTACTCCCATATCTGTGTCCATTTGCTCAGACTGTTTCTACCTCCCACTTTCTGTGCAATCCCCTACTACCTTTAACTGCTCTTTTCTACTTTATCACATAAAGTAAAAAGAGCTTTTTGTTCAACTGCCACCCCCTTTTTCACACCCTGTTCAGGTTTAGGCTTAGGTATTCCCCTGTCACTCTACTGATTTTTGCCTAAGGCTTTCATTGTGTTCTTCAGAATCTCTAAATCACATAAAACCTCATCCCTCTTACAAGTCAGTGGGCAGGCAATGCCCACTGACATATTTTAAACAAAACTATTTTTAAACAAAATAATTTTGTTTAAAATAAAAAATAATGCCAGTAAAGCTTTGTGCCAGAATTAAGCAAAACAATATATCTCAGGTCAGAATCCAAACACTTGGAGACATCAGTTCTACTTTTTTTTCAAGCCTTCAGACTATTTAGCAATCACTTTCTTCTAAAAATAAAGTAGTTGTATTTTTGCTGTCCATGTAGTTAGTACCAGCTGTCCAAGAGAAAAATCTCTTCCCAGTCTTTGGAGCTTTAAAGAACAATCTATTTCAGGCAGAAATGGTTTGCTGTTTCACATTAGGCAGGCTTCCCAAATTTTCAGTCGAAATAATATTGTGCACTTGCTCTGAAAGAACATTGGAACAATGTTATTTACAACACTTTTTTTCAAATGCAAATGACAATGTCTGCAGCTGAAAAGTGGTTTCATCTCTGAATTATTTACTACTTTCCAGTCAACTAAAACATGCCTGCTTTCCAGTAAATCTAAATGTTTATGCAAGTCCCAGGACTAGTTTAATGAGTTTGGAAAGGTTCCCAGTACATGTCTACTAATGACACAACTCAAGCAAGCCAATTCCATCTTCTTTCAGCCACAGGAAAAGCATACTGATCAGCTCTGCTGACCTGTGCTGCCTCTATCCTGCAAGATGCACCACAGACCCTGGTGCTCACAGCCCTGCTCTACCATAGACTCCAACTTGCCGTGTGGTTACTACCACTGTTGTATGCATATGTGACCATTACTATGCATGTGCTGGACACCTCCATGTCTAATCCAGGGAGGAGAGGTGTGAGGAGGCTTCATAAATCTTTGTCGTTCTTGGCCAGTTTTTGGCCACTCTCTGATCTCAGAGGCAAACTTTGCCCATGTGCTGTGCCACTTGGATGCAGCTGGTCTGGTGTGCTGGAGAAAGGTTCTGGGCATCCTGGCAAAATAATAGGTGGGAGCAGGATGTGATCACCAGTCAGATACCTGCTCTGTAGTCACTTCCCCCGTAACAGCAAAGTGGTGGTGGTGGGAAAGGGGACAAAAGGCAGGGAAATTGTTCTGCCTATTTATGGCTGTGGGATCTAGACTGAGCTCCCTCAGCTGGGCAGGGGAGTTCTTGGAGTTGAACATTTAAGTACCACACAACAGCTCTTTTTTTGCTTATTGTCTTTGCAAATCGCCACAGAAATTTTACATTTTATTTCCTGGTTTCTGTAAGAATCAAAGCTGTGAGGACCAAATAGAGGAGAACTATACTAGAACACCAGATGCTTGCAGAGGGAATGACTCTCCTCTCATTCTCATATGCTTTTCCCTGATGAGTTGAATACAGGTTATCAGTATCGCTTTCTTAGTGAATGAGGTAGAACAAGCCTCCAGTAAGCAGAAGGATACAGCTGTAATAATTTCTGTATTGCTGAACTGAAGAGATCAATGGCCCCTAGATGTATTGCAAAGGAATTGTGTGCGTGCCATCAAGTCAGAAAACAGAACCAGCACAGTTAAGGAGATGCAGACTGCCTCTAGGGTTTGTCTTCTGGCATGTGTTTATTCTACATAGAGGTGCACGGGAGCAGACCAGTGCTTCCCACTCCTGCATATGTAATCAGAAATCCACTCATATCAGTGTTTCTTTTCTAGTTTTGGTTCTGATCCCACTTCAGACCCATAAGCTTTCTTGCTTCCCCTTCCTGACTAATTCTGCTCTGAGCTGTCAGACTCTCACATTTGCCCTGAATGTAGATACTTTCAGAGCACCTCAGCTGATTCTCCTGTCTCTTTGCCAATAGCTTCCAAAATTAAAGAAATCAAACCTTTCTAACCTGGCAAGCCTGATGCCATGCAAATATCTTTGCAGGAGTAGCACTTCAGACAGCACTAAGAGCACTGCAAGATTTTTCAGTTATTGTATTTTTGAAGAATTTGCCAGGTCAAATGTGCAATCACCCTGTGAAACAACAAATTGCGCACACTGCTTCAGTTTCTGCGACCCAAAAGGTACAGCAAAAAGCTAATGCTTAGGAGACCCAGTTAGTGTCCCTCTTGCTGTGCTGTAACCATGGTATCTCAGCCACAGTGGTGCCCGCTGCTCTCCTGGTAAAGGCTTTGCTGACTCACCAGCTGATTCACTCAGGCAGCTGCTTTATCAGACTTCTGAGGAGCATAACCATGCCTGTGTGCAGCCCCCCTGCATGCCTCAGGCCACACCTATATATAGCTGCTCTGTCTCCATCCACAGAGCAGCCAGCTGTACGACAGGCACAGCCTCCACAGGGTGAACTGAGGGTCAGTTTTACCCTTTGCTGAACATGTGCTCCCATGGCTCAGCGAGGTGCTTCAGATGGAACACCCAAATGAATGTGATCTGCAGGGCTAACAACCTGGAAAAGTTTCCTCCTGTTTTGTTGCCAATAGCTGCAGTCTGCTCTCGCCTTAGATGAACACGTACAGATCCCATGAACCTTGTACAGCTCTGGCCAAGCATCAGTGACTGCACAGGCTGTTATTTAAATAGAATCCCTGGCCATAAAGCATTCCAAAATAACTTATATGTATTCTGGTAAAAGCGACAAGAGTTTATGCTGTAAGCTGTGGGGGAAAGTGCTGTCTTAGTTTCACTGTGTAAAATATTGATGTTTGCTTAGGACTTTTTCATGCTATGTGAGCTGCTAAAAGAGAAGAGAAGGCTCTCTGTCAGATGGACTGTGTTTCTGTAAACAAAAATAAAGGAACAAGGGAAAGCTATACCGCATAGAAGCAGAACATGAGTGGCTGTCATGTAGCTTGCTTCCACTTTCTTTTTAGCTTTCCCTATTTGTAATGGTTCCACTACTTGTAACTCTTGGATTATTTCTTTTAATCTTCATCTCAGTTATTTTCTTAACTGAAACTAACACATCTGTCTAATCAAAGGAAATGATATGGAAAAGTGTGGATCTTGGTCCAAAGTAGATTGAACCATAACGGAGAAACAGTAGGGTTAGGAGGTTAACCATGCCCCTCTACTTCTTGTTTTGGTTTTATAAATTTGATTTTGAGTGGCTTCTGGGTATGTGCATCAGTGGATGTTGACTGACTCCACCAGGGTAACTTGAGAAGACATGATAGTTCAGCTGTCAACTTTTTTCCTTCTGATTTGGGTTTATCTCTGACTAATAGGAATGTCTGGTGCATGTCCTCATCCACTTGAGAAATGTGAGAGTTGTTCTCTCAAATCACAACCCCAAACTGGCCAATAATATCAGTCATGAGTAGGACAAAGTGAACTGGGAGGCTGTGGCAGTTTCTGTATATGGAGAAACAAAAAGGCACAGAAGTCTGACATTTTTTTAACAAGGAAATTAAATTGCATGAGAAAACAAACTGGAAATACAGGTGTGTGTATAAGGAAAGGCCATTAAACACTGAGAATTACTCACTCTTGCATTTGTCCTTAGAAGCAGTATGTTGACTGTATGTTATATATTAAGCATTCAAAACTGGATTTGAGGCAACACTGGAAGTAGCAACACCAGAGTGATGTTGCATAAAGTACCTGTGAAAAGAGGTATACAAAAGTCTCTATATAAATGGGCTATAGAGGTATTGAACATTGTATTAATGTTTAGTATCTGGAGAGTCAGATTCTGGACATTGTTTCCTTGTGGAGATGTTCTATAAGCCTCCCACAACATTAAACTCTGATTTAGACTCAAGTCACAGAGAAATATCTGAGGAGAAGCTGTGTGTAAATGACTTCAGGGTCACAGAATGACTTGTGGTGAAAGTCTTAGCACCCAAATGTCAGTAAAAACTTCAGATGTATTATTTATCTACTAAATGATGATCCACCTGAATAGCCACTTCAGAGGACCATGGATGTCCTCATACTTTCATGAGAGCATGCTCTGGTGTCTTCTGCAGATTCTCTTCTGAACATTAAGTAGTTTTGATGTGCTGGTGGCTAACAGTGATTCATTCAATGTGAGTGTTCTGGAAGGGGAGATGATGCTCGGTCCTGTGAGTGATGCTGGATTGTGATGTTTTGTGTAGCCCTTTTCTCCTGTGCTTTTTGCTACTAAGTTGTCTTTAGTGCAAAAAATCCTTGTAAGTTAGGCTTTGCTAATGTGGTCTGAAGATGATGGGTTTGTGGATTACCGGAGTTCCTTGGCTTAAGAGGAAGTAAAACATATTTTATGGTGGGGGGGTGGGAAAGCCGATAGTGGTTAGTAGCAATTCATTTTTGCCCATGCTGGACTGCAGTTAGCTGCTTTTCCTCCCAGGACTGTTCCTTTCCAAGCACTGCCACATCCTTGCAGGGAGCTTGTCTTTGGATGAGTGCAGGAGCTGTTGGCAGCAAAGACCTGGCAGAGGACATCTCCAGGAGGAGAATACCCAACTGTTACAGATAAAAAGTATTTCTGGGAAACATTTCTGCTGCAATTCTGAAATAAATAGTAAGATGACCCAAAAGAGTGAAATCATATGTGGGGGAAAAAGAATAATCTTGGCCAGATGTTCTGATCTCCTGTGGATGTATGAGGCAGGCTGATTCATAAAGGACTTTTCATTAAAATGGCACAATCTTCCTGTAAGACAAAGGCAGTGGATGTCAGCTGAGAATGCCAGAAGAGGGTATTCACAAATACAAACCACATAGTGACTCTACAACAGTGCTGATATTTATTCTCTGTTTGTAGGCCCAAAATTTCAGATGTGCAGTAATCAATAACTCCAGACTACATTATGCAGGAAGAAAATTTGTCAGAACAGTCCTCTGTATCCTGAGATACTTTAGCCTTCAAATCCTAAGCTCTTTCTCCCTCACAGGTGGGCTTTCATGGAAGCCTTCAGTTTAAACAACAAACACCTAATTTTTTCTCCAGTACCCTGATCTCTGCCTTTTGCTCCCTAGTTAATTTCTCTGCTCTCCCTATTGTTTTCATCCAGTGGCTGGAAACCAACCTCAGGGCTTTGCAAGTTTGTTTCACATGCCAGGAGCTGGGTCTCTTAACTGAGCAGAGATGGATTAAACTAGCAGTTCTGGCTAGCTGTAAGGAATTCAGCCATCTGGGAAAGTGAGGCTCATCACTAGAGTCTGTTGTTCCACCATGTCTTCAGTAGAAAACATTCCCAGATACCAGAGTACCACCATCCTTCATTTCCCATCTACAGTCTCTAGGAACAGTCTTGTTTTTTTCTGATAATAACAATTCAATTAAATTTCAGATTAGATACAATTAAAGTTTATTAAATACACTGTTCATGAAAAACTGTTAGAACACAGCCTCTGACCATGCTCAATATTTACAGGAACCAAAATGTTTTGCACTCCTGTAACTCTTTCCCTTGATTATCTCAAAGCCTACATGTAGGCAAACACAAGCACTGACAAGCTAGAACCAAAAACTATCAAGCATGAATGTCTAAATATGGCAGTTTGAATCCCTGTATTTGCTAGTCTTAAGGAAATGCCTGTTTCTGACTTGCAGAAAACAGAAGATGACAAGAAGTTTTGAAGAATACATCTTTCTATAGATAAATAGGTTTATGTAAATTCCTGGGTTGAGCAGTAACTTAAGTATTTTAAGTGCTATGAACATGGAAGAAACTTTATATCTTATATAAAGAAACTTTATATTTATATTCTATGTTAGAGGATTCCAAAAATGTTAATGAATACATTTTACTGTAGTGAAACCATGGCATGGACTGTGACAACTGCTTCACAGGCCATAGGGGCTTTACGCAGCAGTGTAAAAGACCAAGTGAAGAAGGTTGTATTGACCTGAGTCTGCAGGGAGGATCTCGGTCAGGAGAATACAAGGCTGCTTGAGCAATGGGAAAATGCCGCTAACGTTTGTCTGAGCACAAAACCAATCAATTCACTTGTAATAGGGAATTTGAGCAAAAGCTTAAGAATCAAAATACATATTGACTTTGATTATTTACACAAGATATAAAATATGAAGTGTATTTGTTAGATAAAAAAGTAACTCTATACAGAAACTCTGTTGCTCAAATGACTAACCAACACTGACTTGATGTGGAAGCTAGAATATATTCACAGCAAACTGTTCACAAAATACTTGTATAGTGAGAACAATTTCCAAATAAATTCACAAAACTATGAAGTAAATTAATGTGAGAAATTCCTGAGCATGTTGTGAGTGGAAGAAAACAATGTGCTGACTAGCCTAGGTATGGCTTTTTATTTTGTGATCCAATTCTTGCAGAAAGTGTCATAGGGTTAAGTACAAGAATTGGCACTTCACCCATGTAATTGATTTAAACTGAAACATTAGGTGATCTAAAAATTCTAGAAGCTAAGCTTTGCCTCATTTTAGTTGTCTAGCATCCATTAATATCCAAAGATGCTAGTGTCTTGGATTATTACTCTCATGAGAACTACAAAGTGAGGAAGAGGCTGTTTACATTTTTTTTAAAATGTTTGAACTGGAAATTACCTCAATTGAAATACTGTTCATAAAGTTGCTGAGATAAGATCCTGTGCTATGTGAAACCTAATAGTTGTCTGATCTGGTAGCAACAGAGCCAGGCACAGACTTCACATATATGCAAACTGTAGAATTCTTCTTGTCTTGTGGTGTGACTTGTTTTGTGATAATTTTGCAATATTCAGTGCATAAAATTAAAATCTGTGGAGAAATCTGGTGAATTTAAACAAACTGTATTATTCCTACACTGCATTTTATAAATACATTAAAAATGTAGTAGGATAAATTTCCCAAGAATATGTAGTGTATCTCTTATTCACACAAATCTGACACCTACAGACATGGGAAAATAATCTTATTAGCATGTTAGCTAATGTCTGTATGTTCTTTAAGGAAAGAAAGAGTGGATTTGTGATAAATGGTGTGTTTTAAAAATCATAATGAAAAAAAACTTTCATGTTTTATTCTGGAATGAAGTCAAAGAGCAGCCTATATGTTATTTCAAATATAGTCAGCGTCACATCTGTCAAAATATCTTACCAATTGCTTTACTGTTAAAAGCAGGTTAAGCTTAGTGGCCACTTATTTTTTAAAATAAAATATGTGGATGCTGGTGGACATAAGCTGATGTAAACCAGGTACTCCTCCTGTAAGGGGAAGGAACTGCTCAAGGGTTCTGACTGACAACTCCTCGAGTTCACAGATTCAGTGTGGTAGGGGTTGGAGAGGACGTCTGACCACTTAGCCCAACCCCTCTGCTAAAGTAGGATCACTTAGAGCAGGTTGTGCAGTTCAGCATCCAGACAGGTCTTGAATATCTCTAGAGGAGACTGCACAGCCTCTCTGGGTAGCCTGTTCTGGTTCAAAATGCTGACCCTTGGGGCACACTGCTGGCTACATGCCTTCAACTAGACTCTGCACCACTTATCACAACCCTCTGGGCTCTGCCATACATTCAGTTCTCAATCCATCTCCCTGTCTACTCATCCAGCCCATAAGTTTGTTTACAAAGATGCTATGACAGAGGATGTTAAAAGCTTTGAAGTAAAGGTAGACAACATCCCCTGCTCTCCCCTCATGTACCCTGGATGTTTATCAGTCCTGGGCCTTGAGGTTGCTCAGAGCTGTGTACCTCAGTGCTCTTCTGCATTTGTTTCTGCTGTGGTACTTCAGCTTGCAGCTGCTGCATCTGTTCATCACGGTCTGGTGTCTCTACACTTGATTGCCAATACTGCCTTGTCCCCTCGTTTACTGTAGAAGTCATAGACCATATTCTGATAATAGACCTCAATCCCAACTGGCAATATTCTCCATTACACAAGACTTGGGGGTCTCACAAAGCTTTAGCTGTGTATTTAAGCATCCCCTCTCTTTGTAGCTGTTAGGTATTACAATCCTGAATCTGCAGTCAAAACAGTATTGAATTTGGGCTTCCACAGGTTAAGTCTATCGGTTACACCGACGTTAATGATTTTACTCCATGGATATAAGTCTTTATCTCTCTTGACCTTAAGCAGTAACTTTTAACTGTTCTAAAAACCACCCAAATCTATTAGGAAACTTAATAACACTCATACATATGCTTCACAGCTGGACCTACATATACACTATGTCCATGAAAACAAAGAACCAGATTTAGAAGTTTGGGCTGACTTGCAACAAAGGGCTTGATATAGTTCTACTCCAGAAAAGTACTTCTGAATTTCCCTAACAATATTTTAATGCAACTTCTTCAAATGTGTAAGATTCACAAGGCCTTTCAGCTATACCCCATGTATAAGCAAGACTGCTGTATACAAAAGGAACAATTATGTAGACTGCAATTGGAGGCTTCAAAATTAACAAAAGGAAACATGAACTGCCCTGTGTAAATCTCCTATCATGGATTCCAGTTTAAGCAAACTATGCACAAGACAATATGACTCCACACATAAAAGTAATGATACAATATCCAAGTTATAGCAATAGAATGTGAAATAGCTACTCATTACAGATAGCAGAAGAAACAGGGCTCTAGAAGGCAGCTATGTAACAGAAACAGACAGGTTACAGAAGAATACAAAGGCAAGGACTAGAAAGAAAAAAAGCTTTTGCCCTCAACTGGCTTGGGTAAAAAGAAATAAGGCTGGTAGGACTATAGCAGGTCAATGAGAGAAGGTACCAGTGAAAGCATGTCAGCAAATCCCCCATTAACAGCAATGAAACAAATGGGATATTTCCTTGAAAATCACCATAAATGAGTCATTCAAGGGTGAAATTTCTTAGCAGCTTCTGAACCCAACCCAAAAGAGACCTTCAGGGAAGACCCAAGACAGACTGATGTCGCAGGTCATATGAAGTGTGCAGTGAGAAGTATGTGTTGCAAGAAGAAAGCTTTGTAGTAGCAACCACAGAGCCAGGGGCACTTCCATCATCCTTGCATAGAATTTTTACTATAAAGTACCAGTTTGGATTTATGAGTGGGTTGTGTAGGGTAAAATGCTAGAGCTGCTCTGCCTCTCTAGGCCCACTGGGGGTTTCAGCAAAGCCTGGAGGCATAAGCTGGGATGCACAGGCCTCTCAATGGAGTAAGAATGAGGGTACTAAAGTTATGTCTGTAGTAAGTGAATGAACCTGCCAATAAACTGCTGAGGAAGAAATGAAAGTGAAAAGCTTCATGAGGAAATTTGTGAAAGGCATCTTTCTAGTTAATAGCTGTAATGCTGAGAAAGGAAAACAAGGTCCAAAGTATAAAAAGGGAGAAGGCAGCCACAAAGTATGAATAATGACCGCAGTGTAATGCTTTTCTTGTTCCTGTCAGGCATTCCTGTGGTCTGTCAACTTTGGTACCAATGTCCTTGTACCTGGGACCATGCAGATTGCTAATCCAGCATAAGCAAAATGTTGGATTTATGAGAGCAATAGCTGACTTTCTAGGTAGATGTGACTTTGTTCTGTTGGTTTTGGGTTTGTTTGGGGTTTTTCACCCAGAAAACTCATTGCTGAGTGTGTCTCTTGCCACACATAGAAATTCTAAGCAAAAAAATCTACGGAAAAAGGGAGAGGCAAGTACCATGAACTTGGCTGGTAGCCATCTCTGCTGCTGCACAGAAGTTCAGGTACAAGGCAAACCACCTACCTGGTTCTGTAATGTTAGGCAGGGAACATTTGTTGAACAATGTCTTTCAAACCAGTTTCAGGGGTTTAGTTCCAAAGTAAACTTAACACCAGCACATGTTTTGATACAATCTTTCTTTCTCCATGTTTCCTTGAAGCAGGGTTTGGGAGGCTGTTGAGACTCCTCTCCAAATTGGGAATAGCCCACATGACACACTGTTATTCCAAAAATCCCAACATCAGTAGCAGCCTTGGCCCAATAAAGGAATGTTTTGCAGAAAACATGTATAATGATGATGGTATGTTATTCTTGTACTGCCACATTAGAAATCATGCAGCCTTTCATCATGAAATGGCAAAAATAAAGAAAAACAAAATGTAGCACACTTAAAATCGTTGTTTCAAGCAGTGTGTGATTCCGTTCTGGGAAAGCAAGTCGAAGTATTGGAAGGAAATGCCTCCCCTCTGTGTTCCAAAAATGTCATGCAGAAGTATTCTACCTTTTCAGACACACATTTACACACTTACTCATATTCACACAGATTCACAGAATGTCAGGAGTTGGGAGGGATCTTGAAAGATCATCTAGTCCAACCCCTTGCCACAGTAGGATCACCTATGCTAAATAAATCTAATTTTTAAAATATATGCACACACCCCCCTTTAAATTTACAGTGCTGGTTGGAATAATAATCTAAACATTTATTTTCCTTTCAGGTAGGGCTATAAGTTTATGAAAGGGTAAAAGCAGAAGTAACATGTAATTCTCTTCTGCCAGGTACCTCAAAAGGGGACAATGGCTTACCTGCAAACAAAATACACGGTTAGAGAAGTTATGGGAGGACTGAGAGAAACTTCATTTAAAAATGTTACCTATAGCCAAACTTCTCCAAATATATAAGCATATTCAGGTAGTGTGCCTATGCTGAAACAGCCAATTGCAGGGGTTGTTTTCAAACTGCCCTGTGCCTGTCAAGTGCAGCCTGTCCTATCTTCTTCAATTATTTTTTCTCTTTACTGGGTGAGGGTCTCTATTCCATGTGCATTTGTGAGCCTGTGCAGTCTTCAGTAAAGATTTTGGTCACTCCAGCCTTGTAAAATATGAAGGGAAACCAAACAGTTCAGTTTTTGATATTTCATAAATTAATCAAGAAATACAGAGCAGATGATCTCTCTGTGTTCTTATTCAGTGTGCATTCCTTCCTCTCCAGTAGTCACTGGCATTTTAGCTATCCAGATGCTGCGGTGTTTAATGAATGATTCAGTACACAGCCCATGAGATATGCCACAACACTTCACCAAGCAAGTTGTATCTTTCCATGGGGACAGAGAATCTGAGTTTGTGTCAGTCTCTTCTTGTCAGTTATAATTAACCATACACCCATTTACATACATAAATATTTATACACAAAGAGAAAAAGTCCTGGTGCTTTGTCAGAACTGGCTTTATCACAGTGGATTCTGATGGCACTAAAATACAATTTAGTTTTGTTAAAAACTCAGAATTTTGAATCTCATAAATACAGAAGTCATGGCCCAGATTTTGAGATATTGAATATCTGCAGTTTCTGAGGACACCTGAAAGTTGTAGATGCGTGGTATCCCTTTCATTTTAAATATCTGGCCATGGTCCTGATGCAAACACAAGATAATGAGTGACAGGTGGTATGGAATTTTGAGTTCTGGGTTTTTTTCAGGCTTTAAAAAAAAAGGGGTGAACCTGTCAGGTAATGTGTGGTAAGGAAAAAAATGTATAATGGGTCTTCAGAACAGCCCAGATTTACTGCCTCTGTTGTGCTGCAGCAGGGCCTGTTCAAGATAAACCATCTAAATACTGTATGTCACACCAAGTCAGTGGCAAAGCTAGATTATACCTGAATTCAGATATTCTAACAGCTTTCTTTTCCCTGCTAAGCACTTAGATGACATATGGACTTGGGGGGGGGGAAGTGTAGAACATATACCGGGCTTCCTTTAGTTGGGGAAAGGCATTTTTTATTTTATTTTAGAAAGTAACAAAGATAATGGCCATCTGATAAGTTTTGGGGGCTGCTCAATGACTTTAACAGTTGCCTAGCTACTGGAAAGACCACCAAGATTATAAAAATCATAGCATTTACTGCCATATTTTATGGCACTCTCTGTGGAAGCATTTATGGACAGAACGGACTAATTTCTGACATACCTTGCACCAAACTTCTCGGACCATAGCTATACAGGCTTTATAAATTGGTAAAAGTCCACTTTTGCTAAAAAGCAACACAATGGAAATTGTCTGCCACACGGAAGATCTCATATAATTTTCTATCTTGCTTTACTCTTTTAATGTTTGGCTCCCAAAGTTGTAAAATAGTTACCAAAGTTAGGTTTCTAATTACTAAATTGTGTGGTCTAAAGCCCATATGTGTTTTCCAGCTATCTCACATAATCCAATAAAAGATATTCTCTCTTCACAAGTTATACCACAATGACCACCACACCACCATAATTAAAAAAACCTCTTCTTTGTGTTGTCATCCCAATACCATGTCAGTGATGATGAGCTAGGGTTGCCTGTCTCCCTCACAGTAGTGAATCCTGGTGAAGTGCTCTGCACAGGGAGCTTTGATAGCACTGTACTCTACATCCTTCAGGGCACATCCGTACAGGTAACACAACAAGTGACTTGGTATTTACTTTAAGGGAGAGTGGGGTCTCTTTTACTGGCAGAAGCTGGGGAGGAAGCAGTTGGGAAAAGCATCTTGTAACAATTACATCATCTGTATTACTAACACATAATGTGTGACCTTTGAGGAAAACTGGTAGGAGATAATTAATTTAACACTATATATGTTTAAAATGTCATATGATATTAGGCAGTCAGAAATAGATCTCTAAGAAGGGATTAGATATATAAATTATAGACACCCTCTGATAAGGGGTAATTTAAAAATAGAAGGGAAAGAAAACTTAATCACCCTTAAGGTCACAGCTAAAGGCTAAACAAGAACTGCTTGTGCTTGCTGTGTCCACAACAGGCAGCCACCAGATGTTAGGCATGTGAGTTTGGTAGGGAGCAGAAAAGAGGTTTGATTGGAAGAAAATTATACAGACACACAAGAAATAACTTAAGGAAATGAAAGATGGTGTTAGCTGATTTAGTTTGAAATGCAAAATATTTTTCACAGTTGAGACGTATCAATATTTTGTGACATAACTCTTGCATATGAATGTTTTTCTATGGGTACTGTATGATCAGAACATAAAGAAAGGAAATGGTTTTCTTAGTGATCTCTTGGCTGTTGTGTGGCCCAATCCCACAGTACCACTTTTGGGACTTCTTTAGGATTGTAGGTGCTGTGGAAAGGGAAGGTGTTGGTAGCCACATGGACAGACAACAATCAGTGTCTTCAAAAGACAGAACAAATTGGGGACTTAGATTCACTGCTAGGCACTTGCACCATCATTCAGAAACTTCCAAATTACCATTGTGATCTTTTCCCAGGTTGCTTTCAATACTGGGTATTTCCTTCATTTAAGGAAGGGATGATTAACATGAAACCTCAGCTAGTACGTTCTGATATTGATAGAAGAGGCTTTGATCTGCTATTTTTGGCATGTGATACATACTGAACTCTGAAACATAAATTGTATGCAGCTATTTGCAAGCAGATTGGGCTGGCAATTTCAGGAAAAACTTAGCCAAAACTTCATAGCTTTGCATGAAAAAGTCAATAGGCTCTTTTAAAATTCCTGTTCTAAAGCTTTCAAGTAATTTTCAAGAGTTACATATAATTGGTTCTAGTTCAGTGGGCTGATTGCATTGGATTCAACTGCTAATTGCAATTAGAGTTGGAGGATCAAGATGCAGTTCGCCTCATTGTGAAGTATAATAAATAGCGATGTCTCACATGAAGTGAAAAGAGCAAGCATTTTCTTATCTGGAAAGCATAAGTTATTTTTAGGAGATAAAAATGTAATGAAGAATTAAAAGCCAACTCCAAAGAGAGATGACAGCACCTATGGCAGACAAACTTAGTTGCCTAAGCTGAAAACTGCCATCTGCAGCTGCACTGGCTCTGTGGGTGCTTCCTTTTTATCTTGAACACTCCCTAGATGGCTGTAGTCCTGCTTTTCAGCATGCCCTGTGCTGCTCCAGCTAAACCTGGGCACAAGATGCCTTTTTCCCTCACAAAACATCAGAATCCGTGTTGGCTACCTGCAGGCAGCTTCCCACTCTCACCACTGCGTCTCTCGTCTACTTTCCATACAGAAATTCGTGGCATCTGCACCTGCGTTGTAATTCCTGAGTTCTGGAACCTTAGAAACTCAACTTCTGACTTCCAGGCCCTCACTGCTATTCAGACCTGGCTTTCAGCCAGGGCATCGCCTTGCTTCTTAGGCCTTAGACCACAGTGATCGAATCCCTTAACAGTGTAAAAGTGGTGGTGTTATGGCAGGTTGCCTGAATTCGTGGTGTATGTATAATCCCACTTCTTTCACAAGAATTGCTACTCCTTAACTTCCTTCAGTCGCCGAGCCCCTTATTTAACAAGTGCTGTCAGCGGTGCCTGAATGCGCGCTGGCTGCACTAGAGGGAGTAGGAGCCTCATCTCTGCAATGGGCAGCTTTGCCTCACTCAGGCTTGTACAGAAAATGTGCTGTTGAGGGGCTGAGCGACCAGGTTCCTGGCTACTGAATACACAACTGTGAAACAGCACCGAAGGTCGAAGCTGATGCTCTGTGTGGGAACTAGGCTCTTCCGACTTTCTTAATGGTCTCCAAGTTGCACGCCACTAGCTGTTCCAGAATATTTCTGTCATCAAAAAATCACCTACGTGTGTGATTACTTGAGACTGATCCAGGACCCAGGTGATGCTGTACAAATGCCTTGCCAATGTAGCAGCTTCCTCCTCTTCTTACAATTTTGATTTACATCTTAGAACAAAATTGGTTTCCAGGGTCAAACACGCTTTGACTTGGCTTCTTTGTATAGCAAGCAGTTCTCCACACCAGTGACTTGTTACAAATTTCTCTCCTAAAGCTAAAAAAAAACCCAAACCACTAAATGGATAGTACAATCTGCTTCTCTCTGTAATTTGCAGGCCAGAGTTAAAACTCTGTTCTGATAAGATTCCCGTGTCTTCAGCCATAGTAACCTCTTTTACAATTTCCAGATTTTAATCCTCTTCCCTTGGCTGCTTCATTTTTAGCTTACATTCTGACCAGAAGGTGATATCTGAACTCTTCACTTTCTTTTCCTCATCATCCCTCCACCTCTCCCTCCCCTCCAGTTTTCAGATGTGAAATAACTGGGGATTTTTTCTCTCGCTCCATCATTTTGCTGTCAGACTATACTAACTCTATACTATCTTCACTACTACCTTTTCTACTGCTTATTCTGAACCCTCTTCTCTCCTCCTTTTGTTCTTTTCTTTCTGCCTGCAACCAGATCACAGGCTCTGTTCTTACAGCACAGTTGTCTCACAATTCCTCTTACATGGCTCCCCATCTCCTCCTTTGGGATACACAAGACACAGTCTGTTTTCTCACTTCTGATTCTCCATGATCCATAACCTTCTGGAGAAAAAATTAAAAATTACATTAACGTAATCAGTTTGGAGACCCAAAACTTTCAGAACATAATTCTCAAAGAAAATCTGAAGGGGAATATGTCTGTTGAAGAAGAACTAGAATACCTAGAAAAGGAAACATCTCATAAAAAAACAACATAGAAATGCTTGAAACTAGCCTTGCTTCCTTGCACAGTGCAGTACTTTGGACGAATTGATGGGGAAAAAGCTGTTCCATCGTTTCATTCTGCCCTCAAGACAAGCAAAATTAGTTAGAAACAACTAATCTGTGGTATAACACTGTAGGGAATGGACATCCTACATCTTTGTTGGGCATATAACCAGTCTTTTCTTTTGCCTATGTTACCCAAATTCATTTGATTCCAGCACTAATTTGGGAAAGCCCTTTCCTCTTTTCAGACATATTCAGTTATATTTAAAAAAAAATTTCACTAATAAATGTGGAATAGTTCTATAGTCTGTACAGTCTGTGGGCAAGAGAATGGAACAGAAGAGTTAGAGAGTGCTCAGACAGTTCCAAAACCTTTATATCTATGTCCTTGAATAAGTCACTTGATCTTTCCCTTCCTAGTTTCCTCAACTGTAAAATGAAATGAAGCAACTTGCCTACATTTGAGATAATTAGGGAATGGTAACACCCAAAAATTTCTGTGAAAAAGTCTCATTCCCTTCAATTGCTCTATCAGCTCTACCTGCCACTTAGGTGCCACTTAAGTGAAGCCTCTGTAACTAAAGTTCACACAATTCTGAGGCTTTGCAGAAAAGCCCAAGATGCCCAGACCAGCTAGTGCTTCAGGGAGGATTGCCCTCAAATAATGGTGCCATCCACAGTGAGCCCAGTTCTTGCTCTGTCTCAGATTGTTTTCTTGGTACCCTCATCCCAACTCTAAGATTGTACCATCTTTCTGATGAGATTTACCCCACAGGACAGTAGGAGCACCCTGGCTAAGGTTTGCTCAGGGAAGAACTCCCACAGCAGTCCTTGTCTGCCTTTGGCAGCTTCTACTGAAGCCCCTTATTTGCCATATGTGTCCCATTTCTAGTTGTCAGAGCCATAAGCCTAACAGTACCTTAACTCTAGAATAAGCCCAAGATGAGGAACCCAGCACGTTCCTTGCATGCTTCCTGCCATCCCACTTCCCTTACTGGAGATACTGGCCCCGTTATTTGTTTATTTTGGGTTTATAACACAGTTTTGCCTACGTGTTTCAAGAGTTTCTCTGTAAGCTGTGAGAACCACCTCTATTCATAGATATGCATGTTGCAGGTCACCCTACAAAAAGCCTGCTCTCCAGGGCACACTCACCTCCATGAGGAGACAAGAATGCCATGCTCTGCTCCTGCTGTAAGCATATCCAAGGGAAGAAGGGCCAATGTCCCACCAATGGAAATATTAGGAGCATGGCACCCATTTGTCTGGGCTTGCTGCCCAACAGACTGGCTCTTGGAATACAACACAAGGATGCTCTTAGAGCTGGAATCCAAGGAGTGCTGAGAGTGATGTGCCAAGGCCCAAGACACAGAAGATATTATACATTATATACCATAATGGTTAAAGCAGTCCAGTGGTGCTGTCCAGGATGAGAGGATTTGGCCACAATGTGCTGTTGTGGACGATCCTACAGAACTGGGCAGAGGTAACCTTTCAGTGTGATTCCAGTAGTAACAGTCTGAATATTTCAAAGCTGAGAAGTCAAGTTCTGAGAAACAGGTTTATCACCTTGAAGGAAAAATTAAGCTGGTTTTGTCTTTTAAGTTTTCAAAATGCCTCTTCAACTTTTTTTTTTTCCTTTTTCCCCCAGCCAAGAATGCTGGAAGTAAAACTGAGATTCTGTTTTCTGGAGCTGGGAATCTAATAAAACATCAAATATGAAAAGATTTGTGATGACATAACCATGGTTGCCATCTCTGCTGCTCTACCATCTTCCTTAAAACTGAATAGCATTTATTTGTCTTAATTGCTGTGTTGAGATCAGTTGGATTATTCATGAAAGCTTTCCCAATCCTCTACAGCATATACATATCAGACAGGCTTTCCCTCTGAGACCAAGTATATTTATATCTATTTGCCAGCTCGAGAAATACAAAGTGCTATTGAATAGTTTATTAGGCAGAAAGCATTTTTGCCTAAAAAGCCTCTAGAACTTATGTATAATATATTCCAAAATGCATTTAGTGAATATTTTTTGTGAGAAATGGCCAAGTTCTGAGACACAGAACAGCTGACTTCTGCTGTTAGTCTGCTTTTCAGTGTAACTTGTATTTACAGTAATGTGCATTGGTCTCTAGAGTATTACCTTCATGCTTGTAACTCTATTTTGATGACACAAAGAACAAGGAGGGGAAAAAAATTTAACTTAATCCTTAAATATTTGACCTTATCTTTAAAATACGAACCTGCCTGGGGTTTTCAGCTAACCCCAGGCACCAGGACAGGCTTGAGAGCTGAATGGCTAGAAAGTAGCTTGGCAGAAAAACTCCTGGGAGATCCAGGGCACAACTTGGTGAACAGATTTAGCCACATACACTTGCAGCAAAGAAAGTCAACAGCATCCCAGGCTGCAGTAGGCATAGGATTGCCAGCAGGCTGAGGGCTGATCCTTCTCTACTCAGCACTGGAGAGACACACCTGGAGTGCTGCATCCAGTTCTGTGCTCCATGGACATACCGGAGAGAGTCCAGTACAGGGACATGAAGATGATTAAAAGACTGGAGTATCTCTCCAGGATGACTAAACATCTGAAAAAGATATTTGGCTGTGAGGCTGACTGAGCACTGAAAGTCATGTCCCAGGGAGGTTGTGGATACTCCATCCTTGGAGACATTCAGAACCTGACTGGCTACATTCCTGAGCAAGATGCCCTAGTTGACTTTGCTATGAGCAGGGAAGTTGGACCAGGTATCTACATAGATCATAGAACCATGGTTTGGATTGGAAGGGGCCTCAAAGATCACCCAATTCTACCTCCACCAGCAGTGGACAGGGCAACTTCAATCTTTCTGTGGTTCCAAAAGTCAGAATAATGGAGAACAGATTTCTAGTTCATTGAAGTGAGCCTTACTGATTTAGGAAGGCAGATGGTGACTGTTTTGCTCAAAGGTGTAAAGAATCTCATTTTAGAATCTGAATTAAGGGAGAGTAAGGAGGCCAAGAGCTTGCAAAGATCCTCCATTTATAGGGTCTGTGGAGTCAAAAGGGAGCTGCAGCTAAGAAGTTCTAACAGAATTAAATTAGAAGTCCCAAAACAAAGGAAAACTGAGCACTTTGGAAAGAAAGGCATTAAAAAAAAAAATCAGAGGAACTGTATGTTTGGGAGGACATCACGAGAGTTCAGCTTTGCATTATGGCAATAATTCTCTCACAGTCCTAAGTTTAAAAATAACACTGCTCTCTTGAGGTTTAATTAGAGGTGAAGTTTCACACTATGCTTCCAATGAAGGGGACAAGTCCTTCCCAATTCTTCCTCTCGCCCCAGCATCTGTTTCTTTCTTTCTGTGCACTCATTTCCTAGTGACAGAGGTCGGGAATTAAATCAACTCACAGATACAACAGAATATTGAGGCACCAAAAGAACAGTTTGATAACTCCACTGGTGCTGGCTGGTGTCTTCGAGGCTGCCTGTGGACATGCAGTTGCTAGAGCTGCTGCAAGGGAGGGTATGGAGAAGCACAACTAGGAAAGGTGAAAAAAAGCAAGATACACTTTGGCCATATGCTTAATTGGATGCTGGTGAAAATATTATTTTAAATACCGTTGAGTATGAGTGAGTTCTGGTGCAATGAGGCAGCTCAGCTGCAGTGGTGCCACGCGCCCTAAGGCAGTATACTCTACTCCTCACAGTGCAACAGAATCCCTGAAAATACCCACCAAGATTTCCCTAAAAGCCACAGGCAAAGAAGGGCACAAAAGTACTTCCAAACTGTTGCAAATTTCAACTTCTTGTTACAAAAATCTGTTCTACAATCAGTGACGTAATAAGAATTTAGCACAAGTTGCTGACAAAAGGTATCAATCATCTCCAACAGCTGAAACTCAAGATCCCAGAACCTGATAAAATAGCAGCTTATAAAACATTACTTGAATTCTAGTATTAATTGCATTTTGTATTAACATACAGAGCATGGTTTAGAGAGCATCTTATGTGATTATCTCTACAGGGAAACTGATAACACAGTGAAGAAATACCAGGTTTTATTCTACCTGAAAGACTACCTCCCTCATTCCTAGCACTGTAACTGTAATAGGGGGAAAAAAATCAGTTTGCTTCTACAAAGCTAAGCTGAAGATCATTCAGACATCTCACCTACTAAAGAGATATTTTGTCTGTACTTAAAAGCTTTTTTTGGTTATCCTGCAGCCTGACCACTCAAGACAGAAAAAGGAGTTGGGGATACAGGAAGATACTCTCCTGAAATACACATACAGAAAATCAAAGGTCAACAATCTATTCCAAAGGTCAATATACGAAAGAATTATGCTTAGGTCACATTTAAGAGAAGTGCATTTTCAAATGTTGGCTGGCTGTATTAAAATACTGAATTCATAGCTGCCAGTCAACTGGCTTTACTTACTGGTGGAAGCGATAGATGGAAATTCTGAGGTACCTGCAGAAAGCTTCTCAGTTCCCTGAAAAATCACTGCTCAACTAACACACAAAGAGAAATTAATACATCTCGGCTAAAGGACTGTGGAAAATTCTGTGCCAAATGTAGCTAGGGAATATCTGTTCAACCAAACCAATCAGTATTATGTGAAAGGCTGAAACTGAGCTAGGACATCAGAGGTCTATTCATACCCAGAGCTTTAAAGCCAAAATTAACATTTACATATTTGATGGGCAGCTGCTCAACATCTCATGAAGTCATTTATGTTTCAGGGCAATCAGCTTGCATCAGCATTGGTAACAGTAAAATCTTTCACCACAGCTCCTGACTCTTCAGATTCACTGTTTGTACAATGAGCGATACCAAAAACTAAAGAATAAAATACACACACATGCACGAGCACACCCATGCTATTAGACGTGTCCACGTATAGACACCGTTCTAATTGAAAATGAGATTTGAGCCTTCGACACAGTATTTCATATTTCATTAAAATGCTGTCATAAATAAGACAGGGTTTTATTGTTTGTTATAGGTTAGTTTACTAGGTAGTTATAAGTTTGCTACTGCTCAAGATAATGTCACCCTTGAAATTAATGATACTTGAAATCTGAGTATAGTCTAAGAACAGCCATGAAAGTGAAAGGATACCATGCTTCCACAACAAGTGTTTTTGCTGGCTGAGACAAACTTTAAAAAGTCAGCTAGATAAAAAAGGGCTTTCTAAGTAGCTGCCAAACACTGTGACACACTTCTTTGTGGTATCCAAATTTAGAACCTCCAAGGTCTTGTGACATAAGCTCTGAACATAAAAAAGGCAATGCTGTGTGAACGGGAATTGATTTTTTTTTGTGATGATGATTCAAAATCTGCAATAGTTTAGAAATAATGTTGAACCCATTAAACAGAGCCCCTGCAAAGCTTTTTTATGGAATAAGAAGGTCTGTGTCAAAGATGGAAATAAAGTGAAGGACATTTCTTGCTCCAGGAGCCTAATCCACTAGATTGATGTGTGTCAGGATGCTAATACTGTCACTAGAGAAGAAGGTACCTGGCAGAAGCAGACTACACTGCTACAGAGTGAGCATTTTGAAACTGCAGGAACAAAGTTGTAAGCCAGGCTGAGCTATCTGCTGTTGACAAGTAAGAAAATTGTTTTGATAATATGTAAATATCCCAATGAATTGTTTTTAGCCAAAATATAAACTGATGCTAAAGTTCCTGTGATTTTGGAGGGACAATTTAGTAAGATATAAGTGTTCTTAGTACCAGTCTATCACCCACCTATAAGCTATGCACTGGAAAAAAAAATTGTGTTTGAATATGAAGAAATCAAGATAACAACAGTTAACAGCAGAATACAAGAGAAAAGGTGTAATGTGGTATCACTTTGGCATTGCTAGAACGTAACTGGTTAGCATATTTTACTGAGGCAGGGTAAGCTGTGTAGCTGATGTCCTAGAAAAAGATGTAAATTGTAAAAAAAGTATTTTACTCATTATGGCTTTGGTAAAAGCATTCTTGTGATGCTAATTTAAAAATATTAAACATGGATCTAAAGCTATTTCAAGAATATTTTAATGCTCTCTATTCTAATTAGTGTTACTGGAAACATGATGGAATACAATTACTGATTACCTTGTTTTTTTCACTCAAGGAGTTATGTAAAATGAACAACAGCCACTGGATATAGGCTAAATCAGTATGCTGCTGTCCAGATGAACAGCCCTTTACACAGAATAATGGTGAGTCCATGCTGTGGACCAATATTCTGCCTCACAAACTTCAGTACACTAAAGAGAAGGGTAGTTCCCAAAGAAAACAGTAAAATACAGATGAATACACAAACCATGTAGGGGGGTGTTACAAAAATTGTATATATGCAGGATGTTTGTTTCAGATGCTTTGACTCCATGAACCTATGATTATACACAGGACCTGCCATAGATGTTATTCTGAGCTTCTTTTAGTGGCATAGAAGAGTCAGCTTGATGAAAGAGCCACTGGACTGGGATTGAAATTTCTGGATGCACATGGTTTTGACTCTATTTTCTCATCTTTAAAAGAAGACTAATTAATTAATTAATTCCTAACTACTTCAAAACACGCAGGCAAAAAGTGATACAGAAAAATAATACGATATTATTATTAAGATAAATGTGCACATCATTAACTAGCTTCTTGTCACTTCTGTTTCTAGATGAAACTTCTTGAAAATGAGTTATTACTTGCTGGAAAATATAATTTCAAGTGATCCTGGGTTTCAAATTTGATGAGTAATTACAGCCACAGGAAATTAGACAAAAATGTAGAAATATTATATTTAAATATGAGCCAAGGTTTGAACAAAGTGGTAAAATACCAGTTTTTCTAATAAAATTGGCTCAAAGGAACAAGAATTTAGCTGTGTGAAATGTTGGTGTAGTCAGAAATACCACCTTTTTTTCCAGAATTGGTCTCTTTTGGGATGCCATTCCATGAGGTGTGGCAAGGCAGTAACACAGGCCATAGTGGAAGGTCCCTTCCTATCTTCCCAAGTTTCCACTGACCCCTGCCTCACAGTCAGACTAACTGCTGTGCAGTCTTTGGCACTCCTCAAACCCATCTGTGAGTGAGTTTCCTGCCAGACCGTATTAAAATCCCACGCAGATTTCTGCCATAAGAGTGAAACGCATTGGCTGATGGAGGAGCCTGGTGACTGCAGCACCACAGAGGAGTAAGGATCGGGTGTGGAGAGGGGGTGTGGGGGGAGAAGGATGATGCAGTGATGCACCCGCAATTTTAAAACCACTCTCTTAGGTAGAGGCTTAATGAAGGTCAATCAAATAAGACCTAAACTAAAGTAAAAGAGAAATAATATTTCATTTGGGGTTGAAATGTTCAGTACAAAATAACTTTTGAGTATTTCTTATTTTGCCCAGAATCTTCTGCACTGGGAGAATGATCTATTAAAACCTTTTCTGTTTGGCCAGAAAACATACAGGATTGATTCTGTGAGAATTTATATATGTTGGACTTAAAACTTCACTATTGACAGGTGGAGTAAAAATAGAAAAGAAGGATTTCAGTTAAGGGAGGAGGAGAAAAAAAAATTAATTCAGGTAATGAATGTGATTCTTTTACTTAGAAGCAAGGATCTGGACACAGAAATGCATCCCTTCCAGTCTCTGTTCCAGTTTTAATGTTGATTAAAATAGTGATTAGGACCCAGGTCTCCCTGGGTCTTCCCATGTGAGTTCCTTAGTATCACGAACAGTCAGTATTGGGTATTCACCCCCTTGCTTAAAAAATAATCATTTATTTACTCAAACTACACACCCTGTAAATAAGAGAGGCTTGAAAGCCTTAACCCACACAGAATAGCTGACAGTCTCCTGCCTAGCACATTTAGGGGTTTAGATTTAAACCCAGACTTCCAGCCAGTATTTAACCTGAAATACTTTTCAACTTCCAGGTCCCAGCTGAATGCGCTGTCCGGCTTTGTCTTTCTGTGGAGGTGAGACCTGAAGGTGTGCCCATATGCTGCTTCAGTAGGAGCCAAGGAGACTCTGACAGGTCCTTAATTAAGAAACTGCAATACCACAGCATCCATCAGCAAGTCAGTTGTAATGCAGCCAGCAGCTCTTGTACCCCTCTCTCTCTAAAACAAGAGTAATAGTGTCTAATCTTTCAGACCTTGCCAGGATAAATACATTGATTGTGATATACTTGGAAGCTAAGGCAGTAGCTGTTGATTAGCATTTTAAATAAGCAATGCAGAAGGGCAGATGGAAACTAAGCATAAATAGGACTAAAAAGTGTCATGGAAATGAAAAGACATAAAGGGGCAATGTGTCCAAGCTGGAACATAGGCAGTTCCACGTGAATGTAAGGAAAAACTTTTTTGCTGTGAGGGTGATGGAGAACTGGAACAGGCTGCCCAGAGAGGTTCTGGAGTCTCCTTCTCTGGAGACATTCAAGACCCGCCTGGATGCGTTCCTGTATGATTTAATCTAGGTGATACTGCTTGGGCAGGGGGGTTGGACTAGATGAACTTTTGAGGTCACTTCCAACTCCTGACATTTTTTGATTCTGTGATAAAGAAAGGGCTGTCAATGGAAAGCTTGTTTTTCTACATCTTTTGCTGCTAGAACTTCAATTAGCTATGGAAGAGATAGAATTCTGATACCAACTGCCTCTATCAGGAGTTAAAGATGTATCTGAGATGAAGCTAAGGTAATCCAGTGTTCTGGACCAAGACTAAACAAGCTACAAAACGAAAAAAACCCAACCATCTAGCCTTGTATAAACAAAAACTATATATAATCACATAATAATACACAGGAGCTGTGTATTAAAACATTTTGCACTTAATATGACTACATATAATGGCTCAAAAATGTGCCATGCCATCTGTGTCATCTAGTAATCTACATATGCACAGATGTCAAGTTTTTGCCTGATTTTTTTCCTAATTATATGTATATCTGAAAGCTGAGAAACCCCTTGAAACCAACTAGAGTGTAGCTCAGAGCTGAAATGCAATATTCTCAAATTCTTCAACTGCCATCCAGAGGGAACTGGACAGTGTTGAGAGGTGGGCCCATGCCAACCACATCAGGTTCAGCAAGGCCAAGTGCAGTGGGTCAGGGCAGCCCCAAGCACAACTACAGTGGGTGGAGAATGGATTAAGAGCAGTCCTGAGGAGAGGGACTTAGGGGTGTTGGTGCATGAAAAGTTCCACGTGAACTGTCAGTGTGTGCTTGCAGGCCAGGAAGCCAGCCGTATCCTGCATGGACTGCATGGAAACCAGCATGGCTGGTGATGCTCCCCTTCTGTCTTGTGAGAGCCCACCTAGAGTACTGCATTTAGCTCTGGGGCCCCCAACATAAGAAGAAGATGGAGCTGGTAGAGGGGATCCAGAGGAGAGCGATGAAGATGATTAGAGGGCTGGAGCACCTCTCCTGTGCAGACAGGCTGAGAGAGTTGGGGTTGTTCAGCCTGGAGAAGAGAAAGCTCCAAGGAGACCTTACAGCAGTCTTCCAGTCCCCGAAGCTGCCTACAGGAAAGCTGGAGAGGGGCTGTTTAGAAGGTCATGGAGTAATAGGACAAGGTGTAGTGTTTTTAATCTGAAAGTGGGTACACTTAGGTTAGATACAAGGAAAAACTTCTTTCCCGTGAGTGTGATGAGACCCTGGCACAGGTTTCACAGAGCAGCTGTGGCTGCCGCCTCCCTGGAAGTGCTAAAGGCTGGGTTGGATGGGGCTTTGGACAACATGGTCTAGTGGAAAGTGTCCTTGCCCGTGGCGGGGGGGGTCTTTGAGGTCACTTCCAACCCAAACGAGTTTGTAATTCCATGGTTGTTGGAGAATTTGCTTTCAGTCAAGCTGGTAGGAGGCTGCAGCTGTCCTTTTCCATACAGCATCCTATTTTTCCTTAAAAGGATCTGTTCTGGTGTTTGTAATGCTTCTATCAGGTCAAAACAAAAACACAACAAGGTTTCCAGTAGAAATAGCAGTCATTTGTTCACTTTTGGCCACAATACATGGTGAGGATTTGTGGCTAACTCATTCTCAGATTTTATAATGTAGCTGCAGGTTCGAAATACTTACCTTCTCTTTCCTCTTTCTGCCTCATTTCATACATTTTTGAGTGTCTTTCTTATTAACCAAGACAAAGATTTCTCAAAGTTTTATTTCACCTCTTACATGGAAACAAGGGGAAATACAGATAAAGGAAAATAATGTATGGAAAGAAATGACTCAGCTCATCAGAATTCTGAATTTAGTTTACATGAGATCCAAAAGCATTTTCCCATTTTTCAGATCCAAGTCCTTAATGAGGCAGTTTTGTCAAAGTGATATCTCAAAAATAGAATGTTCCAGAAAGATGTCTTTTAAATGTGTCTACTCTTTGTGTATGCTAAACTCATCAACTGCTTTTCTAAAATAGCTACTGTTTTGCAGCAAACGAGGCACAGACAATTGAATGTGTCAACACCACTCATGTGGAGTCACACTAAGATTCATTTATTTTTGTCAGGCACCCATACTAGTAGTGAATCAACTCAACTGCATTTGTAGTCAGTTGTCACACGTATTGCATTATCAATCTCAGAGGTCTTGGTTCTGCTGTCAGATTGGTTGTGCACTACAGGACCACAAGTAAGAGCTGCAGAGACCCAGAAGAATTGGTACTGGGGAACATCAAGCTTCTCATTGATGCAAAGGTCCCTAACGATTACCTTTGGCTGGCACCACTTACAAAGTATTCTGAAAGAATGCAAGCTCTTTTTTAGGGTACTGTTCTTCAAGAAAAGCCTACTTTGCCAGATTAGAAAAACTAAAATATCCAGTGTGTTTTCTTTAAGGTGGTACAGAGAAATAAGACTTGACGTAGGACCATCTCAATGATGAATCAAAAAGATACTCGTTTGCACAGGGTCTTCAGGTTCTCCACTGTTCTTTAGTGATGGATTCAAACCCTTGGTGCTAAGATGAGGGTATACTTCAGTTTGGAACTTCTCTGCTTGGCACTTCTTGAATTCTGTCTGGGATAGTCTGGACATAAATATGGATGTCTGTAAAATGCAACAAAAGACACTGGTCCAACAAGCCCTGGACAGAAAGCTACAGAACATTCATTTCCAAAGGCTTGTAGAGACAGAAGCATTTCTTCAACTGAACAGCAAATCAGCAACTTCTGAAATCTCAGACAGAGCTACAAGCTGGATAGACCTGCTTTGTGCATGAAGTAAGTAGAAGACATGGTTTTACTATGACGTTTCTCCTGGGCAGAATAATGGGGATGGAAGAACTTTTGCTTTTATGGTCTGACCAGAGTAGGAGATTAAAAAACGGAGTGTGAGGGAACTGGATTGGAGGCAGCTCACATGGTTGTCACTATCACAGAGCCATCAAAGTCATACCATATAAGCTCAGTAAACTTCACTCTTACAGATGTTGTTGTTTCTGAGAATATATGTGAAGTTGTATGCTTGAGCATATGGTGCCATTTCAAAAGTTACACCACAGTAGGTAGCTGAGTAGGAGGCGGCAGTGAGGGAAAGAGGCTGTATGCATTGGTGTCTGTCAGGGACACCTTTCCTTCAGAGTTTTCCACATGCCTGTCATTGCTGCAAACATCCACATTGCAATCAGGCATGAGCAAAATCTTGATATAGTTTGTTACTAAGTGGATGAGCTAACAGTTTCTTTGTAATGTCACAGACATAGACTGTGTGCTTAATAGACAAACCTGACCTTGCAAACATAGGAGCACTGCAAGGAGTAATGCAGTTTTACCCTCAGCAAAATACATTTTCCCTCCCACTAATAAAGACAGTTGCTGAAGCTGGGTTCCTACTCCAGACTGGAGGTGTAAAGCCGCAGAGGCCTGTGACAAAGACAATGTACCAAGATCAACTAGACCACTAGGACATTCAGATGATTTGATAGCCTTACATAGCTAAAATAAGGCGTGTGTTCCATCTTTGCCCTAGACACTTGCCCGTAGGAAGGGATTGCTTGGAGAAATCACCTCTTGCACCTTTTTATTGTGAGACGGATGTTGTGCTGTACCAGTGGCTACACAGAAAATGTTTATACTATTCTTTTTTTCCAAAGCATATAGATCAATACAGACTTTTGAAACATATTGAAGAGTAATCATGTACAATAGGCTGACTTTAAACCAACAGCTGCATTGGAAAGGCTATCTATTTTAATGTCTCAAAGCTCGGAGTTTCCTGACCCTTTATAGGCTCGCATCAATAAGCCGGAGGTAGAAGTCTGTTTCCTATTACTGAAGCACTGAGCCAGCTAGTCTCTTGACCTTTTTGGATTTGTACCAGTGGCACAGAAATAAAATGTTCTGAATTCCATTAATGATTCATTAAGCCAGCTATTTCATGACTTCAGCTGGATATCTACCAATGGCACAGAGCTGAAGAGCTGTGTCTCACTGCTGATCCAGCTAGCCAACCAATTCAAAAGCAAATAGGATGGAGTTAAGAAATTGCATTTAAGGAGACACTGGAAAAAAAGAAAAAAATCAAATCTGCAGGACAAAAAAATTATAGAAATGATACTGAACTTCTCTTCTAAATATGACATGTGTCTGATAGTTTCCGCTAGGTTTAAAAATCATTCTTGTCCACACAGAACAAACTAGTATCTTCCCATAATCATACTGAAGTCTTTTTTTTTTTTTTCATAAGAATTGCTACAGATAACTAAAGTGATTCCTGAATGCCCAAACTGTTCACCCAAATGAGTAATTTAAAAATGTTCATTCTCTAGTGCTTCTGAAAAAAATCAAAAGCCTGCTATGTCAGCAAGTGGACTAAGACTACATGACTTGAAGAGCAAACCTAATGAAAGTGCAGTGCTTTGTTAATGGACAGCTATTGATAACTAGCAGTTGGCAGACAAAATAACCTGAAACAATTTCGGAGAGGTTACTGTGTTGAATTATTCTTTGGCACTGATATAAGCAGGACAACTTGTGACTATCAGCTGTGTATTGACTTTGATGTGAAAAACTAGACATGAAGTCTGGTGTAGGCCACCCGTGCATTTCCTGCAGCGTCTCCCTGCATTACAAGGTTTCTTCCTTATACATACCTGTTTCCTTACGCTGTCAAAAAGTGGACTGTGGGGAACCACCCTATTTATGACCTTCTCCTGAGCTATTATGGATCTACCCTTACCTTAATGAACTGGTTACAAGGAGTTTCGTATTACAGCAATAAAACTATTGATATCAACGTCTTCTTCACTCAGTCTTAAAAAAAAAAATTGTAAGCTTATCCTATTTTATTAATGCAATCCTCTACTACATTTCTATAAAAAAAAAAAAATCCTACACACATCCCAGTAGTAGGCACTTAAATTCCAGCAAATACTCAAGCAAATGTTGCCAGTGAAATCTGAATTCTGGCCCCTCCTTCGCACCATCCACAAGAGCAACAAATCAACAGGCTACACCGGGAGATTGTGAGATGTTCCGAATAAACAACACTGTTTTTAGAGTAGGGTGTAAGAATCCTCAGCAGGAAGCTACAAAGTGTCAAGCTACTTGCTTGTACTTCATATAATTTCAGATACGTCTGAGAAAAAAAAAACAACAACGAAACAAAAATACATCTTTTCGACTCGTCCAGAGCATTCAACACGTAGGGCCCGAACCCGCGGGCTGCTGCGCACCGGCCACGCGGTGGATCATCAGGAGCCACGCTGCGCTGGGTTCGGGCTTGCACCCACCCACCCACGCACGCCGTGTTTCAGCGTTGCGTAACCAGAGATCTCCGGTGCCGCAATTCGCAGCCTCCGAGGCCGCACACGCTTCAACTGCCGCGCGTGTTCCGTGTCCAAGTGCTACTAGCGTGACTTTCCCCGAGCCACGGGGCGTTCCTCCCCGCCCCCCCGCCAGCGCTCCGGAGGTGAACGGAGCCGCTAGCCCGGTGCGATCAGCGGACGGACACGGCTTCGGATTCCGGGCCGGGGGGT
>VXBZ01004702.1:0-23396 GCA_013399135.1 Heliornis fulica | reverse complement strand
GGGGGGGCGGAGGGGTGCGAACCTTTTGTTCGTGACAGCGAGGGGTCATTCCTGCAGTTCCACCTTACCGTGAAGGTTCAGTGGGCAAGGAGATGTCCACGGGCAGAACGCACGTTGTATATTTTGCCCAAGTTGGTGCTGTGTAACTTGGGTTATCAGCTGGTGGTGATCGGTGAGTTGTCATGACTTTCATCTGTAAACGTTCCCAGAATGCTGTGCCAGATATGTGTGGTGGTTTTGAGTAGGGATTTAAGCCCACAAGAGATTCAGATAATTTAGTAGAAGGCACAGCTTTTTATTTTGTAGGATGAATCCTGTTTGAGCACTGTTTAATTCTTTCAGCTTTGTGTCATAACTTGCAAGACCATTGAGAAGGGCATGTGGTCCGATTTTATTTTTTGATTTTTAAAGGGAAAATACGAAAGGCATAAGAAAACAATGGTTTTAGCCCTTGTCCCTTACTCCCATTGTTTTGAGTTACAAGCTGTAAAATTTTGCGAAGAATTTGTTTGCAACTTTGAAAGGGGACAACTTGTTTTTTAAACAATTTTCTTGGCCTACTTCTTGTGTCTGCTTGTAGACAGGAAATAAAATGTTATATCAGTGTGTAACTTTTAATATAATATATTTGGCTAAACTTAAATTATCTTCCACTCTGGCATTTCCTTTACACCTGAATGAGAATATTTGTACTTTGGGAGAGAGGAGGTTTGGAGCCCGTAGTTGTTTCTGCTGTTTCAGCTTTGGAAAGACAGCAAATTAAAAAACTCACTCTTCTGATTTTTTGTCATAGAAATGAAGTAATAATTGCTTCTTGGCTAGTGTATGAAGGAATATGTATAGGAATGGAAAGGTTAGGTATGAGCACTGTTTTTTGGTTTAATCATTTAGAATAGCTCAGTGATCAGATTTAACATGACTTCTTTAGCTTTTCTAATTAAGATTGTAGCCATATGTTTGTTTTGTTAGCAGTATATACTTGTGGGCTTATCAGCAGAGGCACGCAGATTTATGTTCCTATTAGACCTGGTATACTCAGTTTAGAAGTACCATTATTGCACCTTATGGTAGTACTCAGATGGAATTTAAATTTACTTAGGAGTAACTCCTTTGAATTAATTTGGAATAAAGCTGTATGTTTATTTTTAAATGAGGACATAAAAAAATGACTTGGGCACGTTGTTAGTCTTGTCTGTTGTCAAGACTGGTGCATATGGCTCCAGAATATATTAATACATGTAGCTTAGTTTCCTTGCATTCAGTTTCATTTTGAGTAAGTTATAGTGTTTAGTTTTGCTTAGTGGACTTTGCATGTGAATTTTTAGTTTCCTATCTAGAAGGAAATGTGTATTTCTTCACTTGTGACAATTAAGACAGGTACAATGGATTAGAGAAATAGAAAGTTGGTTTACTGTTTAGCCAAAGTAACTGACTATGCTCAAATGTAAAATTATGCAGAATGTGGCACCTTGTTTGTTTTTTTTGGTTTTTTTTTTTTAAACAAATTACTTGTGATCTTATATCCAGACTGTCAAGGTCTTTTAGCTAAGAGGCAATGTAAGGTTTGAGGTCCAGAATTAGGCCATTTTCTCAATGTGAAAGAACTGTCTTCTTGAAATGTGGAAAAGTACTCTAGCGTATATGGCATCTGCTGATTTGTAGATATCAGTCATGTTTATTTTTGAGTCTCTGAACAGAAAATTGTAGAGTTAAGCTTATTTACTGAAATGGGTTATTTACTGAAATGGGGAAATGTAAAGAATGACAGATTACAAAACTGTGAAACTCGTAAACTAAAGAGTTACATTTTATGTGAATTGGAAGTCTCACTGGTTTGTGGATAGGCCGCTGAGATCTAATCTTTATGCATGATGATTTCAAGACATTTTGCAACATGTGAAAGGAATGCAACCATGAAAGTGTCATATTCAACCCAAGTGTTTAATGAAGCATTCAGATTAAAGATTCTGCTCGCTTAAGTACCAAACCTTGGTTTTCCCTCTTCTGCCATTGTTGCACATAGTGCAGGCACTTGAACTAATCACAGACCTTCAGTGTTATGTTGTCATGAGGTTGCCAGTTTGGTAAAGTAAATTTTAAAAGGACCGTGCTGCTAACTCCCTGTCAGATGGGGAGATTTTTGTGATGAGATAGCAGAGTTGGGCCAACAATGTCATCTAAGTGTTCCAGGTATCTTCTTTTAAAGAAGGAGTCATATACAGAGAAGCAAGGAATCTGGGGTAAATAACAAGTAAAAAAGAGAATAATTGTTTACACTTATGGTAAAGGTTTGATTATATGCATGTCCTGTTTGCAGTGTTGTCCACCAATGCTTCCTCAGTAAAATATAGATCTTGATACAGAGTTATTCTGATTGCCCCTTGCAAGCCTTCCATGCTTGGGATATCTAGCAGAATGGTTGTTAATCAGTTACCATTGGCATTGGGCTGTTGAGCCTGGATTAGTAAGTACAGAATTTCGAAATGTTGAAGTTGGCTAGAAAAGGGAAGAAAATGTTTGTGATGCCCAGAGTTGAATCAATAGCAGGTCATCCTTCATTGGTGGTGACATTGGTAAAAGTTACATAATCTGTGACCTTTCTTCTAGTGTGAGACTAGAACTGTCCGGAGAAATCTAAGCACTATTGCCATGTCCACTAGCCTGATGGGAAAAAGAGACCGATTCTCTCTTTTATTTTGTCTTTTCCCCTCTCCATCCCCGTTTTCTTATCTGCTCTCTTTTTGTTTTCTGTCTTCTTCTTATTACTTCCCCCTCCCACGAATATTCCTGATTAAAAATTGTCAAATTTGGGTTTGGCCAATAAAGCTTAATTCAGTATTTGTGTGCTCTTGAGGGATTGGTGTTGGTCTGCTCTTACAGGGATCTCCTGGAAAGAGTCCAGTGGAGGCCACAAAGATGATTAAGATGAGCATCTCTCTTATGAGGAAAGGCTGAGTGAGCTGGGGCTGTTCAGCCTTGAGAAGTGAAAACCGAGAGGGGATCTCATCAATCTTTATAAATATTTGAAGTGCAGGAGACAAAGTGAGATGGCCAACCTCTTTTCAGTGGCCTATGGGGACAGGACAAGGGGTAGTGGTCACAAATTGGCCCACAGGAGGTTCCACACTGATGTGAGAAAGAACTTCTTCACTGTGAGGGTAACAGAGCACTGGAACAGACTGCCCAGGGGGCTTGTGGAGTCTCCTTCTCTGGAGATATTCAAGCCCCATCTGGATGCTTATCTGTGTGACCTGCTCTAGGGAACCTGCTTTGGCAGGGGGTTGGACTTGATGATCTCGTGAGGTCCTTTCCAACCCCTACAATTCTGTGAGGTAGGTCTGTAAGGAAGAGTCATCACCAGACACAAGCAGTGTTTTCTGTCTTTGCTCCTCTTTTTGTAATGTTTCTTGCTTGCTTAAAACCCCATCCCAAACCTCAGAGTAGCTTTCTTTTCCACGATAGCTTAACGGTATTTATCATTGCTTAAATAATGATGATACAGCTTTTCACCATTTTGAAACATTTTTACAATTAAAGGTAGTAAGTTGTTTTTTTTTTTTCAAAATGCAACCCTTCACTAATGATGTCTTCTTTAGGTCCTGCCTGCCTGCCTGCCTGCCCTCCTGCCTCCCTCCCTCCCTCCCTGTAAAGATTTAACCATTATGAATGCCATTTGTTGTCACAGGTCTCTGCAATAGCTGAATGTGTAACCTCAGAAGTTTTTTAGCCTCTTAACGCTGTAATGAGAAGGATTACGCTGGCATCTTTAAGTGTCTGAGACCCCTTAGTTTGTTGACATAAAAGCACATATCCACTATGGCTGAATTTCTCACTTAGAAGCAGGCGTTCTTCTTGGATAGCAAGGGCACTGTCTGCTTGAGAATATCACCCAAAGGCATTACCTGGCAGGAAGATCACCAGTGTAAAGGTTTTGTAGAAATTATCTTTGAGAAACATGGGGAGCAAAATATTGAAGGTTGCTGGTCAGACTGTATTAGAAATATATATGCTGTTGGTTTTCCAACTGAAAATTCCTATGTATCTCTCCTACCTTGTGAGATATTTTCCTCTCTGACTCTTCATTAATAATAGCGTGTAAGTCGCAGGATCATTACTCAGTGGTGCTGCTATTCATGTTTGGGACAGGCAGTGGAAGTTGTGGTAAATTTTCTTACAGAGATGTAGGTGGAAGGGTAAGGACCGACATGAAGTGAGCTAGAATTTACTGTCAAATTGCCCTAATTGTCTGAATTGAAGTTGGTTAGCTTTTTGCTTGTCAAGTGCCTTTCTCTCAAGAACTGCATCTCACTGGGCCCTCATCTTCAAAACACAGGATTCAAGTCAGCAGCGTTTCCTAGGAGCTTTAGTTTTCTTCCAAAAGCATAGTTCACCACATGAAATTCTAGAAGTAGAGAAATGCTGTCATAATTTTGAGTTTTTCCATAGAAACAAGGAGATCTCCTTCTCTGCCATTTGTGGCCAGAAAAGTATTTCTTCCTGTTTTTTTGGGTTTTTTTTTTTGTTTGTTTTTATTATGGCTGTGATGAAAAGCTTTTATGTCTAGTGAATGTGATCCATACAGTTTTCCAGTTTACTCTTTATACGATGCTGAATGGGAACCTCTGTCTTTTGTAGTTAAAGAGGAAGAACACCCTGGACTTTCTATGCCCTGTATTTTAATGTGCAGTGTGACTGGCATATCACTGCTAAAGCAGACTCTTTTACTTACAGTTTTAATTTCCTTGCTGTTACACTGTTTCTTTGGAACTGAAAGTAGTGGAAACAGTGAGGTTGAAGGTATGTAAAGCAAGAGATTATTTTCCAACTATACACGGATGTTTTAATTCATAACAATTTATGTAAGAAATGACCATTAATTTGGAGGCTAGTGTATTCTTATAGAGCAGGGATCAGAAGACTTGTCTAATCAATGTGTCTTGATTTGGAGTTTATTTACCCAAATACAGTTGAAAGACTTCCATGTTTGCCTGTGCTCCATGTTTGTAGTTCATATTTACCAATACAGAGCTTATCTATTACATTTTAATTCCATTTGCTTTTCTAGGTTTGTATTTTCCCCGTTTCCAGTACTGTAGAGAGCTTCTGTTCTTTTACTTACAGTAATGACTGACTGAATTTCATGACAGGTAACTTAGTTCTGGGATAGCCCTTAGTACAGTCACTGTCCTTCTTAACTGGACAATAACAGAATATATGGTTATCAGTCCATGCTTCTGAGAGGATAGTATATAAAGGCCTGATACACAGACACAGAATTTTTCACCTTTAATGGTGATTTAGCCAGTCTGTTCGTTTGCGTCTTTCTTTTTCAAGTAGGAGAGTAGAACATCTTTGTTGAGAGGTGCTTTTATATCCTATTAGGATTTCCTCCATAGCTTCTCTGAAAATGTCTATTTTGAAATTTGTAACGCTTTGAAAGCAAGGAATTTTACTGTGCAGGGCCTTTGTGAAGCAGAATTTGAGATTTTCACTTTGCTTTCTCAGATGTTCAACGTGAAAAAAGTTTATTTTGAATATGTGGGAATTTTTTTTTCATATTCCCGTGGTTGAAACAATTTTGCAGACAGGGTTTAAAATTTTTTTGAGGTAAGTAAGTATAGTTTTTGTTGTCTGCAATTCAGGAGTTGGAAATTATGCAATAGGAGGACATGAAAAGTAAAATGAGAACAAATTTTAGCTCTTAGAATATTTATAATGTCTTGAAGTGCAGATTAAATAAAAAATTAATTTCCATTCTGATGCTATGTGTGGATGCTGTATGCAACTCATCTCTTGTATTGAAATGGTCCTATATTAGTATTGAAATTGTCTTATATTAGTAATCTTGCTTAGATACAATTCTTGAAATTTTAGCAGACTTCCTGAAAAAATTTTTCCTGGAGAATAAGAGGGTAATGAACAACCATATGGGAGATGAGCAGGTAGCAGCCTTTTTTTTTTTTAATGTGGGATGTTTTTAATTAATAAAAAAGTAGCATAGCCTTGTAGATTATTATGTTTTTTTTTTTTAAATCAGAAAAGGGAAGAGTCAGTTGAAGTTTTACAAGGAATAGTAATTGCATAAAAAGTGCCTGTGAAAAATAGGGTTAATTAGACAGTTATCTTAGAAAAATCTCATTTTGCAAGTAAGAGATTTGTATGTGATATTTTGTTTACTTGTTTTGTTTTCATACTAATTTGCTGAAGCCCATTTTATGCCTAACTTGTCAAGTGCAAAAACCAAATGAGCATAAACCCTTGAGAACAGTGTTCTTCTAAATACATTTTGCAAAATCCTGAAAAACTCTATCCCTACAGTTACAGGGTGGGTGAATGTTATTAACAGTATTTTGCAAGGAAAAGAATGCAATGTCTGTTCTTCCTACTACAAGACAAATAGCAAAACTTCTACTGTCTGACTTCAGTGATTTAGTGAATATCTGTGTATTAGAAAATCTATTTTTGAGCAGGAAAGTGTTTTTTGATGTATACCAAGAGCAGAAAGAACTGACTCAATTTTAATTTATCTCCATATGCAACTGAGTTACCCAGAACAGTAATCTTTAATAGTTTTATACTTAATATGACACTTCATTATGTATTCAACATAGAAATTGCATTAGTGGACCAGTATAGTAGTATATTAAGTACAGCATACATATTTAGGACCACAACTCTAGAAATACCTGTTTCTCAGCTGTAGAATTAAATTATATCACTTATTATGTAGTAGAGTGAAGAAGCAGAATGCATGTGGGCTTTGAACTGTAATATATATATATTATATATTTTGGGCTTTGGTTTAGTATTGTGTGGTTATGAAATTTTTAGTTTTCTTCATTGTACTGTATATCATAGGGAATTTAAAAATCTATGTAGAATTTTTTTTCTTTTGTTGTTGATGTATATGAATTTTGTCAGTTTTCATCTATCTTATGTGACTTTTGGGGGAAGTAGAAATTTAAGTATATGATGTGTTTTTGTTTGGTTGTGGTTTGGTTTTTTTTTTTTTTTTTGGTGTTTTGGTGTTTTACTTTGTGGGGTTGTTGGTTTTTTTTTAATGTATGCTGTTTGGGATTGAAATTCATCCTGGAATCTAGAATCGAGCTGTTACTCAGAGTCATTTCATGGAAAGCTGTATAGATGAACAGTATGCATTCTTCAGGAATTAAACGGGAAGTATTCTGCTGGTCTGGTATCTCTTCATAGGACAGAATAGGCAGAGATTGCCATTAAGAAAATAACCCTCTTAGCAGGCTTTTTTAATGTCCTGGGATAGGCCATTTATGGAGGGATTGATGGTAAGGTCTGAAATGAAGTCTGTAAAACCTTCACCCAGTAATTCATGAAGAGGCGCTGAATGTGGCACTAGGTAGGAATTTGGAAAACCAGGATACTTGTAATCTTCTTATGTATTCCTGAAACAATTCAATTCCTAATTCAATTATGAAGCTAGACCAGACTGTAAAAGAGAAGATGTTGAGATGTCAGGCAGGTATGCATCCTCTTATCTAGGTACATGTCTTGGGAAAATTTGAGTGTCAGAGTATGTTTCTGGCAGAAGAAAATTTCAGTTAATTCAAATAGATACTGTGTGGGTTCCCACTGACATGATTCTTTTGTATAATGCAGAGTAGGGGCATAGTAGTACAGAGTATTGTTCTCCCTGTCTGACTCTTGTTATCAGAAAAAAATCAGGAGAAAGAAATGAGATGCCTAAAAGTTAAGGTCATATCTGGTGAGAAGAGTGCCTGTTGTTTCCAGAAGCAGCAGAAAACCCCCAAAGATTAAAGGGAATATGTACTTCTCATTTCTTCTTTTTTTAGTTTAATTTTCCTTTTTAGTTATCTGAATACTCAAGGGGAGACATTAAATAAACCTACAGCAAACCAAGGATCCTCAAAATCAGCTTCCCTGGAAATAGAAGCTGTAAATTAAACATACGGATGAAATATGTTGTGAAATATCTCTTTAAAAGGTAGTGAGTGGACAGGGTGTTTCTGTAGGTAATGCATATAGCAAGGTACAGAGCTTCCAATGGCTATGTTATTCAGTTGTACACTGATCGAGTTGGGTATGTTTAAACTGCTCCAGAATCGAATGCTATTCTGACATCTAGTTTTTTTTTTTAGGAATCTGCTCTGTTCCACAGTAGGGATGTAAGCTGCAAAACCTTTAGGTCTGATATTGCCAGTTAAATTCTAGTGGGGTAAGAATTAAAACTATCACTAGTGTCTCCAGTGTGCGGGACTTTCTTATCTGAGTGAGACTCAGGCTTTGTTCCTAAGCATTGAAGATCAAAATGGGAACTCTAAAGTTCATGTTAAAAGCAACTGCTGAAAAAAACCCCAAACCTGCTGAAGAATTTCCTGTGATTGTTAAGCTTCAAGGACGCTCACCTACCTGCCTGTTCCTATTTCTTTATTGCAAACGGTATAGCTCTGGTTTATGCACAACCGTTTCAGTACATGACTTTTCTCTTTGGCTTGGCAATAGATCAAAGAGAATTAGTGAAAATACTAGTTGTCATTTCACCATTGTTTTGTCAGAAAAGGGTTCAAGTAGACTTTTCTTGAGTGCTTTGATGAACAGAACATCATTCTGGAAAAGGCATCTGAGGCAAATTTCTGTATAGCATTAAACTGGGACATCATGGATTATCCTTAATATTAGCAAAATCTCTTAATTCCTTGATAGCCTGTCTTATATTTGGTTATTGTTATGTGCAAGATGCTGTGAGGGCTCACCAAATTGTAAGGGAGATTATAGATGTGAAATAGTAATAATTTTCAGTATTTCTTGACAGAAAAGTATCAGCTTCTGCTACCCTCCTCAATAATTTTAGCAAGTCTTCAGATTATTCCTGGTATTCTTTTTCTGCACCCAGTGAAGACCTGCTAAAAATGTTCTACCTGTACTTCAGCCTCCAGAAGGTAAATTCAGCTGTGCATATGAAAGATATGCAGGAAAAAAACACTTTGAAATGAATGGTTGAGATCTCATTTGCATCTAGAGAGTAACAATTTGGGCATGTTCAAGACCTGCCTCTGTGTTTAAGATATTGTGAAAACATCAGCTTGGAGCCATTTGAGGCAATAGCAAATATATATACATATATATAAAAATTCAAAGCATAAATTTAACTTAAACCTCTAGATGCTGACATTCCAACTGGTGGCCATTGCAGGAAAAAGCAGGCAAATGCAGAAACTCTCCCTCTTTGGATAATTAGGTGTTCTCTCAATTCCCCAACAATAACCAGACAATTAAAAAAAAAAAAAGCATGTTGCTATCGTGCTGTACCTACATAAGTCTTTTGACTGTAATTCATTAAGTCATTAAGTTAATTTACCTTTTGTGGTCTCATTCAATTTAATGAAAATCTACGTTTGCAATCAGTGCAGCCTAAAAGAAGTAGATGTGTAGAACAAGACAGTTAGTAGTGGGGTCTGCACATCAACACTGATGTTTTGCTTCATGCTACCTTTAAAGTAGAGGTTGGAGTGCATTAGGTGCGCTCTTGGAGTACATCTTGTTTTGTTTTGTTTGAGGTGAATTCAGCATTCGTGCTTTGAGACTTGTCTGCAGCATGAACTGAGGTGTGGTTGTTGGGGGACCATCAGGAGACACTCTGGAACCAAGCAGGAACACCAGCACACTAGTCACTGTTTTTTGCCTCCACAGAATTGTGTGTGCCTCCTACAATTCCTCTGCATGCCAGAGAAGTCTTCCAGTAACAATGAGGAGACCTTCCTGATGGTGAGAAGTGTGCAAAAAGAAACCAGCCCTTGGACTAGTCATTTTATGAGTGTGATGTGGGTGAGGGCATATTCTGTGAATCTTTGGGTACTCAGGAGAAAGTATCTAAAGAGGTGTGAGAAATGTCTTTTGTTAACTAGCCTTGAAATTACTCTTAAGCAAGCCTGAAGAAAATTCAGTAGTAAGTAAAAGTATTTCAAGTGTCTGAAATAAGCCACACAATTAAAACTTTTAATTAATGCTGCAGATGAAGAAATGACAGAAAAAGCATTTTTACAGTAATAGTTATATTGAACAGGCCCTCCTTGTAACAAGCTGACTTGTCTGTTGGGAAAATACATGTAGCACTTTGTCAGGGATTTTATCTTCCTCCATTCACTACATCTCAAGCTGTGTTATTCAGAGATAATTTTCTTCTGGTGTAACATGCAGTCTGCTATAAATGGCCAGTGCTTTAGAGTCCAACAGGATCCTGTCCAGGTTTAATCTTACGCCCCATGGAATTTGGGGCACGGCTCTGTCATCACTGCTGCTTGTTCACTCTGTGCTGTGCTGGCCTAACCTGCTGTGTGGCTGTGCAGGCAGGGGACCAAAACGGCTGTAACTTACCTTGCCAGAGAAAAGGGATCCTTTCCAGCTGGATCAGCTGTGTGATCGGGTGCAGCAATATTTTCAAGGCTGTCAGATTTTTTAGACTCTGTTCTTTGTTTACTACTCTTTCATCCTGCCATTTTTTCACTCTGCAAAACAAATTTAACTGGCTATCCTAATGGAAAACTCTTCTTTTTGAGAGATTAGTTTTCTGTAGCCTGAACAAATGGAATCAACTCAGCAGGGACCTCAGGAGTTCCAGTGTGAGGGGTGGGCTGGGCTGCACAGCTGGGCTGGGTTAGGCAAGGGGATAGCACTTCTGCTTTCTGGTCACAGCTCAGACAGGTGTAACCAGGCATTGGCTTTGTGTAGTTCATTCACATTAATTCAGAAGATAGTCGTGACACTCCTTTATCTAAGTGTTGTCTCCTTTCTTGCAAACATTGCTTTGTTAGATTGTGTATCCTCTCAGTGGTATCTGCTAGTTTCTCCTGATTGACAAGCAGGGATACTGCCTCTATTGAATAACAAGCAGGAAAAAACCCAACCCAACAGTGGATAGAAGGATTTTTCCCATTATAGGAAATTATTTTGAGGAATAAGTCAAGATGTATTTTCCTATTTTGTATGTAAACTTTGATTCATGTGAGTAGTATCTAGGCGAGTGTGAAGGCTATGCTAGGCACTTGTGCTTAATGAAGAGCTGAACTTTCAGTAACTCACATATGTTAGGTAACTAGAAATGCTGAACATCAGTTTTCTGCAGCATTAAATTTGGCAAAAGTTGAACACCATGTTATGCATTTATAGCAAAGTAGGCTGTAGTAGGCTATTTTTATTAATATCTTAATTCATAATAGTCAAAACTTCTAACATTTGGTATTTGTAACTTACTATCTTGACTATAGTATGCCTGAGAACTAATTTGAAAGCTATATGCATATTATTTATATATATATACACACACAGAGAAACATAAGATAATATTTAAAATATACATAGGTGATAAACTACCGATTTCTACCAGATACCATTTTGCCTTCTGCCTTAGAGACTTCTTTGGCACCATTCAATCTGTTGTCTTTCTTACACTCGGTATAATTTTTCTGAGCATATCTTTACCAGTTAAATTAGAAAATATGCTAAAAAGATAAACAACTTTGAGGATGCTAACCTGGTAAGTATTAAATGACACTTGGTATGCTGTTGGCTTATTTTTCTATTGCTGGACACCTGTCTGTACACTAATTAAAACAGCTGCATGCAAGTTCATTTCCTAATTTCACTTTTGTTCTGCATACCTTCTTGACAATCTGAACAGAATCATTACCTTTGTCTTGAGTGGACCAGTCACAGGCATCACCTAGTGGGGTAAGTCAGGCTTTGGGATTTTTGATATTTCCTTAAAAAGGGTGAGAGTTTGGGACGAAGGAAGGAGGATAGATAGTTTAGTTATATAGTTGTGGGCAGGGGACCATGTGCATTTATTTAAGGCCTTATTTCACTTTTGTTCAGAAGCCTGCTGATCATGCATTTGCCCAATATTGAATGTTTCCATGGTCTCCAAGGCTACGAATTATGGATTGACCATGATCTTGGCATCCAGATGCAGTGCTTGGAGGGAAAGGTAGCTAGCTAAGCGGAGTGTTGTAAGTTTCATTCATCACTATTCAGATACTTCTATAGTGGAAGTGTGATTTTGAAATAGCAGGAAATACTGAAATTCTGTAGTCACTGAAAAAGTAATTCTAACATTAAAAATCGCCCCTTTTAGAAGAAAAAGTTAAAAAGTAATAATAAAAAAGGAATTCTGTGGGAAGTGGGAGAAAAAGGAAGTGTGGAGTAGACTGATAGCCATGTTATATTGATCAAAACCATATCATAAGCTACAGCTTCTAGTAAAGAATGTATAGATTGAGGTTATAGAAAAAAGGTGTTAATGGAAAGCAGACTAGCTAAAGAGGGCGGAATATTTGTATGCTTAATGATTATACCTCTGAAGGTATCTTCAAGCATCCCATTCACTAGAAAATTTTACCACATTGCTTAACAAGGGCAAAATAAAAAAAATATTTTATAAAAAGAATAGAAAAATATACCAAATATGCCAGATGCTTGTAATCTCAATGATCTCCCCTTAAAAATTTCTCACTGAGCCTTATTCAAAATTGATGAGTACTGAATCTTTCAGCAAGTCTTTATGATAAATTAATCTTTTAGTCCACTTTATTAGCAGTGAGATTGATTCCACCTAGAGAAGCATATGCTGTTTGTAGGGTATTTCTCTTTTTCTGGGATGCTATATGATTGACTTCCTGGTTCTGAAGTGATTATGCTACTTCTGGTGATGTCCAGTTGGTCTGTGAAACTGCTCCTACTTTACTAATGTCTTGTCTTCTTTGAGGATAATGTTATATTCCTTTTTTTTTATTTGTTTGGGTTTTTGTTTTGTTTTTAATTAACCTGTATAGAACTATCGGGTTTTCAGTGAGGTTCCAGAATTTGATTATAACTCATATTAGAAATGATATAAAAAAGAAATATTTTGAAAAAAGGAGGGGGGAAATACTCCAAGGATTTTCAGCAGTTCTTCTTCCCTTTCTCCTCACCATTAAGCAAAATGCTTGAGCACACTGCTTAATGCTTGCAAGAGAATAAAGCATTAAAAAAAGAAACTTAGCTCTTCTTTAAAAACAATGGAAGACAAAGTAAGGCCAATGGATTTTCTGCTATTTTTGTATTGAAAATCCTTTTCAGCTACTGTATTTCTGCTCTTGTGCAAGTCTTGTTCTGTGTGAATTGAAAAGGTGTGCTTCCTCTGGGACTGACAATAATATCTATTGTTGCCTGTAACATGACAGGCTATACTGAAATCTTCCTTAGAGTGTTGTTTACTTTTTAATTTTTTTTTTCCTTTGGGTCCATGTGTCTTGATACAGAATTCATGGATCAAATATAGTCAATCTCTTGAATGCAACTACACTGAGATCTTTCTCACAGAATTTCTACTGAATGTCACATGCTTGTTTTCATGGAGCTTTTTTGTTTGGAAATGCATTGAGTTGATGTCTTCTGGAATCTTAGGATTTAATTATCAGGTCAATATTCATAATTACTTTAAAAAAAAAAATTCCTTAAATCTGACAGATGGCAAAGCATCTCTTTGACTTTGTCTCATGTTAGTGAATGACATCTCAGACAACTTGATGAAGCATTTTTATTTCCCTCACTCCATCTTTCTTAGTATAACTCAGAGTAGAATGTGTTTTCCATATATAACTGCTTGTAGACATTATCATTTTCACCATGTTGTTCATGTTGATTCTTTCAAGACTTGTTTTTTCCTTCCTCTGTTTCTTTCATTTTGCAGCCAGTGAACATTCAAGTAGTCTCTTGTCCAGGAGGGTATGTCTGGAGTATGTAGTGCTTTAATGCAGTACAAAGGAAGTCGCTGAAAGGACTGAATCACTGAAGGTGATTTTGGTAGGATTGACCCTGTCCAGCAGCTAAGCCCTCCACCCAGACACTTGCTCCTTGGCCCCAAGCGGGATGAAGGAGCGAATCAAAGAGTCTAAAGTGAGAAAACTCATGGTTTGAGATAAAGACAGTATACTAAGTGAAAAAAAACCCTCTGTGTGCCTTAATGAGATCAAGGTAGACAATATCCACTTCTCTTCCCCTTCCAAGCCAATCATTTCCTTGTAGAAAGTAGATTTTTTTAGAGTGGGATCTGTGTTCTGCTGCAATTTTTTACCTACCTGTTAGACAGGTAGAAGAGACCAATTTGCCTTTGCATGGGGCCTTCTGTCAGATAAAAAGTGCCTATAAGAAATTTTATATCTTGTTCCACTAATCTTTCTGCTTGCATTCTTCAGGAATACAGGTATTTTATAGATCAGTACAAGGAATCAATGTTCCGCTATTAGAATTTACCATAGATTTGGTACACAACCTGTAGGATGAGGAAAGAGTGTGTGTTTACACTGTTGGCTACTTGTTTTCCTAAAATTGCAGAATAGCATTTTTACTTCTCACATGTATTAGCTTTTTCAAGAGGTTTAGGAGCCTTTGGAGATTCATCTACTTTTCTTATCCCTTTAATGGAATCAGAAATAGAAATTCATCTTCCATACTTTAAATGAGTTTCCTTCATAGGAAAAAACCCCAACCAAACATTTTAACTGTATTAATTCCATTTAAGTCAATGTAACACATCTGTAATGTTTCTCTAGGTTGTTACACAGCTATCTAATGCCAATTACTGTGCACTGATGATGCTTCTGAAGGTACAGACTGAGTTTTTAACCATGTTATGTGAATGTAATTGAAGAAAATCCTTTTATTTGTTGCACAGATGAGATCATTTGAGTAAGGACATTAAGATGTTTAAAGCTCTCAGTACTGCACAGCTTGTCACTGTTCTCTGATTTATTCTGTATTTGGTGTAATTTCAGGTATTGTGTTGTGACTGATAGATAGCATTGCTTGCTATGTAAATCTGTCTGAAGTTCTTTCTGCCAGCTTATATTATTTTTTATTTATACATTTTGCAGATTTATTTTATGTAAGTACTTTGCAAAGTCTCTGATAAAAAGGAAATCTTGAAAGTTATATACCAGATAGGCTACATGCTAAAAAAAAATGGAGTTTTAAGTGTGAGGACAAGAACTGATATCAAACTGATACATGAGATTCTTGAATAAACTTGAATAAGCTTGGTTCAGTCTTGTAATTAGCTTTGGTTACTTCACCCTGACTTCTCAAATATGCTTCACTAGTAAAACACAACTGTTGGATATTTAAAGACTTGTAGAACTATTACAATGTAACAGTAGGCAGTGAATGTGAGAGAGAACCACCCACTGTCAGAGAAGATCAGGTTTGAGGATCTTCTAAGGAGATCCATCTGCAGGTTCCGAGGGAACTTGTAGATGAAGTTGCTAAGTCACTATCATATTTGAGTAGTCATAGAAGCTTGGTGAATTTCTCACTGACTGGAAAAGGGGAAACATAACTCCCATTTTAAAAAAGGGGAAAAAGGATGATCCAGGGAGCTGCAGCCAGGTCAGTCTCAGCTCTGTACCTGGCAAGATCATGGAGCAGACCCTCCTGGAAAGTATGTTTAGCCGTATGGAAAATATGGAGGTGATTGGTGTCAACCAACATGACTTCACTAAAGTCAAATTGCGCCTGACAAATTTGGTGGCCTTTGACGTGGTTACACCATTGGTGGATAACGGAAGAGCAACTACCATCATTTACATAAACTTGTGCAAAGCATTTGACTTTGTCCTGGATGACATCCTTGTCTCTCAGTAGGAGAGACTTGCAGTTGACAGATGGACCACTTGGTGGAAAAGGAATTGACTGGATGGTCACACTCAGTGTCATTGACACTTCAGTGTCCAAGTGGAGACTGGTGATGAGTGGCATTCATCAAGTTGGTATTAGAACTGGCATTGTTTAACATCTTTGTCGATGACATGCAGAATAGGAGCAGGTGTACTCTCAGCAAGCTTGCCAATGGCACTAAGCTATGTGGTAAGGTCAATGACCTGGAGGGAAGGGATGCCAATCAGAGGGAACTGGACAGTGTTGAGAGGTGGGCCCATGCCAACCACATCAGGTTCAGCAAGGCCAAGTGCAGTGGGTCAGGGCAGCCCCAAGCACAACTACAGTGGGTGGAGAATGGATTAAGAGCAGTCCTGAGGAGAGGGACTTAGGGGTGTTGGTGCATGAAAAGTTCCACGTGAACTGTCAGTGTGTGCTTGCAGGCCAGGAAGCCAGCCGTATCCTGCATGGACTGCATGGAAACCAGCATGGCTGGTGATGCTCCCCTTCTGTCTTGTGAGAGCCCACCTAGAGTACTGCATTTAGCTCTGGGGCCCCCAACATAAGAAGAAGATGGAGCTGGTAGAGGGGATCCAGAGGAGAGCGATGAAGATGATTAGAGGACTGGAGCACCTCTCCTGTGCAGACAGGCTGAGAGAGTTGGGGTTGTTCAGCCTGGAGAAGAGAACGCTCCAAGGAGACCTTACAGCAGTCTTCCAGTCCCCGAAGCTGCCTACAGGAAAGCTGGAGAGGGGCTGTTTAGAAGGTCATGGAGTGATAGGGCAAAGAGTGTAATGGCCTTAAGCCGAAGTAGCTTAGATTTAGAGTAGATGTTAGAAGGAAATTCTTCTCTGTGAGTGTAGTGAGGCACTAAGAGGTGCTCTTAGAACACACATAATAATTTTATTTCACTTCATTTTTTCTGTTGTTTTAGGGATTTTTCTGTGCTTGAGTATTATTTCTTACTAAGCTTTTTCACATTAAGTAACCAGGACAAGATGTCTTGAAAATACTACATGGACACAGCTTTGTCCTTGGTTTTATTCTCTGGTTCCTTAGTGTTTTAACAGAATACATTAGCATAGAATTTGTTAGCTGAGTAGCTTTATTTCTTTAGAAATTTGTCCATTCTGTAGTAAACAAAGGTCTGCATCAGTTCACCGGTCTGTTCAGATTAGCTAATTATGAAAAGTAAATTATTCATGTTAGATGTAACATGTATTTTTATTGTATACTTTGTTCTAACAGAGTCAGAAGAGGCTTTTGATTTTTCTCATATTCTGTCATGACCATCATCAGCAAAATTTTACTTTTCTTGTTGGGGGCTAAAGTGTAGTCACTAAACTAAAGGACAGACTTTCAGTAAAAATAGTATTCTGAGCGTAATAATTATTAAGGTTTGCAAACCTCTTAATTTACTGAGGCACTGCTAATCCACTGGAAATGACATATATGGAGTGATATATTTTGCCTTCTTGCTACATCTAAGGTTTTACTTCTGACTGCATCCGTCCTTGCGCTAAGGATTAAGAATTTGAGATGATAAGTTGAAGATGCAAAACTTAATGTGGTATTCAAGAGCATTTAATATTTTATAGAATAATGAAAAAGTACTTCACAGTTTATTGTATTGGTCAACCTATATGAACAGTACCTTTCTTGTGTATTTTAATGGTGGATTAAATATCTTTGTCTTTTGGAGCAAATGCTTTTGGCAAAGCTGCAGCTGACACAAGGAGGTTAGTGTTAACATAAAATGTGATGAATATCATGGGCAGAAGAAGGTTTTGAGTCATTGTTTTAGACTTTTGAGGTGGATTTACTAGAGTTTGTATGCTTCAGAGAGCAGAGAGTATTTTTTTAATCCAGTTCTGCAAATACTCGTTTGGGGATATTATGGTTGCTCCAGTGAATGCTGCATTAAAAGTAGAAGCAGCTTTAAACATTCTTTAAAATAGAATGCATTGCCATTATTTTCTGTGTGGATCAGTGCTATTAAGAGCTACATCCCATGCCATACACTTCTGGAATTAAAAAAAGCTTCATGGCTAAAGAGGTGCCCAAATTCTAAGAAGTCTTGTATTTCAGAAGTGAGATATAAAGAGTCAATCAAACCAGTCTTCTCTGTAATGCTTCATAGGCAAGATCCAAAAAGAGACATAGAGGTGGTGATGCTTCAGTATCTTAAAATTAGCAGTTTGGGCCATACAGTGAGAGGGAAGGGAACAGGGTTCAAATCTTTGTGTTTTGACCAGTTGTTGCATTTTGTTTTCTGTTAAGGGGCAAATAACAAAACACAAATAGTCCATGGAGCACGGACTAGAAGCAGAGACTAGAAGCAGAGACTAGCCTTCTCTCCCGGTTGGTTGCCCCAGCTGTTAGGCTACAGTGTGGTTCTTGTTGCTGATTATTGATGCCACAGCATTTTAATTCTTAGCTGGGCACGTACCTAGCTTGAGCAGATAAGAAGCTTGTCATCATCCAGCCTTTTAATTTCTTAATTAAAGCACTCTTCTGGGAAATAAATGAGCATGTGAATCCCCATGGACTAGCAGAGAATTAAACCCAAGTTCCTTGCCTCTGTGGTACTTGCTGTAATACATTATGGATCTACAGGAAAAATTTGGGTTGTTAGTCCCAAGCTCTTTGGAGACTCTTGTGCGGTAGCACCCTGCAGTGTACTTACACGGCATCTACCACCGACCTTTCACAGGGTGTGTTTGTGGTGCCTCCAGTGCAACCTCTTCCATAGGAGCCTCTTAGCATACATACTAATACATACATACATACATATATCTTGGTGAAGCTTTAGTCTTCAAGCCAGTTTCCACCAGAAAATTTAGAAGGGTATATTATCTCTATTTCTAGGGAAAGTGTGCGCTTTGCACAGGACTCGAAGGTCTAAATTTTACTTTATACAAAGATGCATTTATTGCTTGCTACCGTAGATTCAGGAGCCATGCAGATGAGGAGATAACATGAATAGTAGTGAAGTATTTGAATACTCTAACAGAAGGAGCACTGGTTTTTGTTTTATTTTAATTAAAATATTCTGAAATTTCTGTGATCAAGCAGCCTGAAGGATTTTTTAGCACACCTGAAGATTTAAAGTTGCTGGACAACCAGGTTTTCCTTTCAGTTGTTTAAGTTAAATCACAACAAATATTTTTTGAAAGGGAAGAAAACTGCCAGTTTTACTTGGAATGGTTTTGTTTCTGTGGTTTCCCTGGTACAGTCTTGTTGAGTATGTTGCCATAACAAAGATGATTTGTTTAGGTTTTAAGATGATTGTAACAAGCAAGAGAAGAAAGTTTAGGCCAGTTCTCCCTACCCAGCCTTCTTCCCCAAACCTTTATTTACATATCATGTCATTAAAAGACAAATAATGAAATAAAATACAAAGTCTGTTCTCCTCACCTCAGTTTTTCATTTCATTTGATAAATAAATCCTTGGTGTAGTTCACTGCATTTTTTAAATTAGTTACGCTTACTATTTTCACAGTTACAGTTTTGTACCTTAATATTTGGTAGTGTTTCTTCTATGAGAAATGTAAATTACTCAGTGATTGGTGTCAATGTTTTATTTTGTTGTTTCTTTTTTTTTTAAAAACCAAACACACTGTGTCTTTGTTTTCTGGATTTTTTCTAATCTGATAAGAAAAACAATCCTGAAAAACATAAGCAGTGATGATTTGACCTTGGCCATATCTTAGCTAGCAGGTGCCTTTAGAATAAGATGGTACTGCATCATAATTTTCTGATGAGTTACAGCATCATGATGGCATGTGCTCCCACTCAGTCTATTTTAAGAAATGTCAGAAGCACTTTCTTATAATTAATCTTGTGCTCAAACGTACTGGATTAGAGTGAAGAAAGTCTGCAAAGTAATGACGTTCTGCAAATCAAAAAGAGAACTAATGGAAAAGTAATTATTTTAGCTGTATAGTAAAAAAAAAACCAAACCAACAAAACCCAGCAGAAAAAAAAAAGACAGTGTAATCTCTGTTTTTTCTAGTTGTCTCTATATTTGTTCAGATTACAGATTCATACAAGAGAGGAAATACTAAAGACTTCCTCGAAGAAATGAGTGGCCCACCTTGTTAGGCAGAACTTTCAAAGACTATTTTAAGTTTAGTGCTACAGTGGCTGTTAGAAATAGCAGTATGTGTTTTGAAAATTTATGATCAAATCTTCTGACTAGTGAAGCATCTGATCTCTTTGCTGAAGGTTTCTATTCCAACTCTAGACATTCTATGATTCTATGATTTTGACACTTCAGTTTGTCAAGAAAATGTAGTTCCTTTTAGGCTCACTGATTGTAAGGGATGACCTGCTCTGGACAACTCCATGTTTTCCCAGAATGTAAGGGTCCTGAGAGCATTGAGGATACTTCATACAATTAATGTTTGTATGTAATCAGGTGAGTACAGGTTTTTATAAGTCTGTTTAGATTAGCTGTATTTTAACTCACGATGTAAAAGAGTCAGCTACACACACTCAAAGTTATTTGAGAGAAGAAAACCTATTGTTGCAGCTTTATATTGCACTTGGACAGTTGTGTATTTCCATGATACACATTAGTACAAATACAAGAAGAAAAGCCTAGTACTAACCCAAATATTTTAAGTCATGAGTCATAACATTTTCTAGTGGACTAGAGTATTTTTACCTCCCTTTTGTGCGCTTCCTACAAGTTTCCTGGTCTCTGAATATAACTTATTTCAGTATGCTTATTAAGGTAACACTATTTCTTAAGTCTCCTGTGGGATTAATCAGAATTTGGGAAATGGAGCACAGGGGGATTGACTTTACCTAGCTTCTTTGTTTTTATAATAATAAAAAAATAGGTAAGAAATCTTTAGCTTTCTGCAGTTTTGCGTTACAAAATTAGGACGTTGTATTTAATGAACAAGTGCAGTGTGTAGCTAGAATTGTGTGATTAAATAATTCTCTGTGATACATTTGAAAGGTTATTACTCCTAAGTATCCGAGTCTTCCAGCGTCTGACATAGAAAAATAACTGATGTTGAGAAACACAGAAGCTTCCCAAAGAAATTTGACCTATGGAGTAATGTTATGTTTTGAAGGTTTAATTTTACAGATCTGCTATGGGTAAAGCTGAGGTCTTTCTCCAGTTGGAATTTGGTAAGCCAGTTCTGTAAAGCGTTCTGCTCTGTAAACAAAGATCATAAAATAATGCTATCATCCCTCCTTCAGTACTGGAATTCTGTGTTTTACAGAGAAGGTATATTTTTTGGCAAGGTCTTTCCTAATAAGCTTCACATGTTGAGAATAATTCTGGTGGAGGTAGCACACCTATTCAAACCAATCAGGGAGTTCAGAATTACTCAGAAGATGTAGTTTCTCATGGGTCTCCCAACAGTATTGGTGTTTGATCATGTCTGTTTTTAGTGAGCAGATAGCCTACAGGGTAGTTCTTGGGTTCCTATTGAAAGATGGAGTGTTCACAAAATGCTCACTTCACAGGGGAGGAAACAAAAAGCATGAGGAGAAACATTTTGTGGCTGACAATTTCATGTGAGCTGAACACAAATGAAAGTGTATTTGAGATGATATTTCTGAAGTGAAATAACTCGCTTAATGCACTGAATATTCGATTTTGTTCTGTTAAGCAGTTAATCCATTAAGGTTTACTTGTGGGCTGGAAATGTCATCATTTGGTCTTAAGTACTGGTGTAGCTGGACGAACTTCGCTTGTTTACTGACTTTGTGGGGGGATACAATTCTGAAGCTCAGTTGCACGCAAATTTGTTGTGCGATGGACTCTAGTGTGAAATGGGACCTGTGTGAACTAGTGAACCCTTATGAGGTCAACTTACTCAGTGTATGTTGAACTGGTTGCCCAAATGTGAGCAGACAGTAATGCTTGCCTGAGTCCGTGGCATCTCAGTCAAGCTATGTCCTGTTTAGTCCCCTTGTTTCAGAATTTCTTATTGTCTTCTATTTCTGAATTTGTTTTGTAGTGATCATATTGCTGCCACGTTTTTTTTGTAAATGCTGTGTATAGAAAAATAATTAGTCTTTTTTTTAAACTTCACTGTTTGTTTAGGAGATGGAAAACTAGTTTCAGTCAGTTAAACTGTTATATTTTTAAGTAAAGGCATTTATTTAATTAGAAAAATATTCTGATGTAATTTTTTTAATTGCTCAGCTCATTCAGAAATGCTAGATCAGCGGTATTGGGGTTGCATTATATGCTACTTTGCTGATATGTGAGAATATAAATACAACTCAACGACGGGTCCGCATAAGTTAACCTATCTCCACATTTAAATGTTGTTTAATGAATTATTTTGATAAATATCTAGCTTTTGAGATTTGGGATACTGGGAATTTTGTCTTGATAATGTAATTTATTAGTGTTTTTTGTAGCCTGCTTATTTTTATGAAGATTTCTTTAGAATTAATAAAATCACTTAAAGTTTTCTACTGTAAGATAGTGAAGGCTCTGTTGTCTTCAAAGAGAAAGTGGGTTGATAAAAAGTAAAATACTGTGCCACAGTTAACTGGCTGGCACAGTATACTTGCAGAGGCCATTGTGGAAGTATGGAGTGTCCCAAAAGGAGGTTTCTACTTGTACAGCTGTGTGCAGCCTCATGAAATGACTTGGTGGGAACAGAAACTTGCATTTTCTGTATCGACTCCTAGGCTTTTCAAGGGTTGTATATGGTTCTTTGAAGTGATTTGTTTTTTTTCTGCTTCTCTTCCTTTCATTTGACATAAAGGAAACTGGGGTTTCCTGAACTTCAGATACTTAAAAAAAGAATGTTTGTTCTTAGAATGTGTTTGAGACATCGAGGAACAAATGTTTAGAATATAAAGATGTGTTGGTGTTTGCAATTCTGTATGAATTTCCTGGTTTTTATTCCTTTGGTTATTAGCCCACAAGGTAACAAAGTCTTGTGTGTATGTACTGCATACTTAAAGAGAAGTTCTTATAGCACAAGATTTTGGGAAATTAAGAAATTTTAAATTAAATTAGTTTTTTTCTTAGGTTTGAAACCTTTTTTAGGTTGGTTCAACTCCTTAATGAGCCTGTGTGAGTGGTTGAGGTTCCTTCATTTCAGCCATACAACTTGGCTTTGTTCATGCAGTATACCGCAAAGGTAGTTGACTGGCTTTGTTACAAGAATTTATCATGTACTATTTTATTTTATATTTATTTAATTTTTAAATTTTTATTTATTTTATTTAAAAAACAACCTAGTAGATGTCCCCAGGGATTAGACTCACTTAAGGGGTTAAAATGCAGATACAGGCACAATAAATTATATAAACATAACATATTCTGACATATATTTGTACTGATATTAAATGATGATGAGCCAGTGGTGTTATTTACATTTTTTAATGTAAAAGTGAATATTTACTTCTGACAAGTCTCACTTTTGCATTTCAGCTTGCTAGTTCAGTTTCCACAAATAGAATGAATTTCCTATTTTCCAGTCTGCCATTTGTAATTTTCTCATTGTGTTTAAAGTGTATGTGTTTGAAGTGTATGTGACACATTTGCTATTTATCTACTTAGACTACAAAAAAAAAATTATATCCAGGGCTGAGGACATTTATTTTATTCTGCCTTTCTCTGTGTTCAGTAGGAAAATGTAATTACAGTACTGTTTCAGGCTGGAGTCTGTGTGATGGAATATCATGTTTTAATAGGCATTAGGATTAGTTATAGAATCATAGAATGA
>VXBZ01004699.1:9651-20918 GCA_013399135.1 Heliornis fulica | reverse complement strand
CATGGGCAGGGACACCCCCAGCACCCCAGGGTGCCCCAAGCCCCATCCAGCCTGGCCTTAAGCCCTGCCAGGGATCCAGGGGCACCCCCAGCACCCCAGGGTGCCCCCAGCCCCATCCAACCTGGCCTTGAGCCCTGCCAGGGATCCAGGGGGACCCCCAGCTTCTCTGGGCACCCTGTGCCAGGGCCTCCCCCCTCCCCAGGAAGGATTTGTGCCCCCCAGCTCCTCTCCCTCTGCCCTCCTGCAGCTGAAGGCCATTGCCCTGGGCCTGGCCCTCCCTGCCCTGGGCACCAGCCCCTCTCCAGCTCTCCTGGAGCCCCTGAGGGGCTGGAAGGGGCTCAGAGCTCTCCCCAGAAGAACCTTCTCTTCCCCTGGCTGAGCCAGCCCAGCTGCTCCAGCCCTCTCCTTAGTCACTATTTAACCTTCAATTAAGGTGATAATTATCAGTTGCATGAAGGCTGATGACCCTTTATAAGCAGACAGAAGTGCCCCAACCCCTCCTGGGTGGGCTGCAGCTGGGGGAGGGCTGCTGGCTGAGGTAAGTGGGTTTGGGTGTCTCAGCAGTAAGATGCTGTTTGAACTTGGGTTCCTGTGTCTTTTCTCTCCAGTCCTGCAGTTGTGAGTGGGATCTGGGTGTGTGACTGGTGGGATCTGGTTGAATAGTGGCTTTGAGGGCTTGGCTGGAGGGTAGGAGGGGTGAGCCCACAGGAGAACCCGAGTGGGTAGGGAAGGACTCAGTGTGAGGGGGTCTGACATCACCCTGGGCCCCTCCTGGCTTAGCAGAGTGGGACATGGGCCCTGCAGGAGAGCTGGCAGCTTGCTGCAGGGGTCACTTACTGGTGTGGGGCTGTGGTGGGGACCTCAGTGGGTCTACAGAACCCCAGAACTGCAGGGGACCCCCAGAGCCCATCGAGTCCAACCCCTGCCAGAGCAGGTTCCCCAGGGCAGGTCACACAGGTTGGGTCCAGATGGGTCTGGAATGGAGAAGGAGACTCCACAACCCCCTGGGCAGCCTGGCCCAGGGCTCCATCACCCTCACCATGGAGAAGTTCTTCCTCACATCGGTGCAGAACCTCCTGTGGTCCAGCTTGTGGCCATTGCCCCTTGTCCTGTCCCCACAGGCCACTGAGAAGAGGTTGGGGCCATCTCCCTGTGTCCCCCACCCTTCAGATGTTGATGAACATGTCTGAGATCCCCTCTCAGTCTTCTGCATCCCAAGCTGCATCCTCATTGTTCCCCAGGCAGCTGGGGTGGCTGTTGGGAAGGTGGTTCCAGGCCTTACTGGTGAGTGAGCCCAGAACTGGGCAGCGGGTTTGTGCCCTACAGACCTCAAAGTACAGGGCACAGGATGCCTGAACCTGCTGGGGATGCTTTGTCCTGTTCTCCCCAATCCCCAAGAACCTCTTGGGTTCCTTGAGCTGTCTGGTGGACATGTCTGGGGCTTCTGCAGCCCCAGGAACTGGGATTCACTGGTGGGAGGAGGCAGAAAAGCCCCTTTGTTACCCTCCTCATGCCTGTTAATCCCCTTCCCATGATGATGGCTGCAACTCCAGGGCTGCTGCTGGGTGTAACCTGGGGCTGGTTGGAGCAGGGGCTGTGCAGGAGGATGCCAGGGCCTGGCCCCTGCCTCTGGCTCCTGCTCTTTGAGGCTCCTCAGGGGCTCTCTGAGCTCTGTTCCCTGAGGACACTCGAAGGGAGCAGCAGTGTCTGTCCTGGGCTGGCCTGGGGCACCCAGCCCCATGGAAATCCTGGCTGTGGGGTGGCCCTGAGGGTTGGAGGGTTGGTTTGGAGTGGCTCCTTCTGTCTGTGGGCTTGGGGTTGAATGTGTTCTGAACACCTTGGCTCCTGCTGTGCCTTGTTTGCCCCTTGCCAGAAGTGCTCTGTTGGAGGAGAGGCAGCTTGTGCTCCCCCTGGGGAGGGGGTTTCCTTCCACCTGGGCCTGCTGTGTTTCCCTGGGGGCTTCTCCTGGGTGCAGTGACATGGGTGATAGTGGGGTGCTTCTTGAGAAGGTTCAGAGTGATGCAGGGCAGTGGCAGCCCTGACTGTGCACCAGGGTCACTGGTGCCTGTGGTTAATGCACCTGATGTGATTTGATGAGAAATCCCCAGCTTAAAGGTAGTTTGGGGGTGTGTTAAGGTGTAAACACTGATGGAAAAACCACCCTAAGCCTTCTGTGTGTGGAGCCAGGAGTTGGACTCAGTAGGACATGGACCTGTTGGAGCACATTCAAAGGAGGCCACAAACATGGTCCATGGGTTGGAGCATCTCTCCTATGGGATAGTTGGGCTGGTTCAGCCTGGAGAAGGTCCAAGGGGGGCTTAGAGTGGCCTTCCAGCCCCCAAAAGGTGCCCATAAGAAAGCTGGGAAGAAAGAACCAAGGGAATGGAGTGACAGGATGAGGAGTGGAGGTTTAATCTAGAAATGGGAGAGATTGAGGTTGGGTGTTAGGGAGAAGTTCTTCCCTCTGAGGGTGGTGAGACCCTGGCCCAGGTTGCCCAGAGAGGTGGTGGAGGCCCCAATCCCTGGAGACATTCAAGGTCAGGGTGGATGGGGCTCTGAGCACCCTGCTCTAGTGAAGATGTCCCTGCTCACTGCAGGGTGGCACTGGGTGGGCTTGGAGGTCCCTTCCCACCCAACCCATCCTGTGATTTCAGAGGCCCCAAGGCTGTTCTGTCAGCACACTTGTAACAATTTCTATATGTTTTTAAGAGGGACAAACAACTAGGAACAGCTTTAACCTGTCTTTAGAGCATGGGGGGTGCCTTTTCCAGGCTGCTGGTGGGAAAACCATGAGGAGGAATGGGAATTGTGAGAGATACTGGGAGATGGAGAGCCTGGAAAACGGTGGCACCAGTAAAGAGCAGCAGCACCTCTATGGGTGACATCAGGGACCGATAAAAATGTGCTGCTGGGGTTGTGATGCCCAGTTGTGATGCCCACATGTCTCTGGGGGGGGTGGTCAGTGTGTACACAGTGGGTGGCTGCAGGGGGGACCTGGCCTCTCCTGTGACAGGTTTGGCAGGGCCCAAGGACCAGCTGCTGTTGACAACACAAGCACAGGGTCCCAGTGGGGGTGTGCTGGGAAGGGGGGTCTGGTTTGAGGGGTGTTTGGCACATGGGCAGCAGCACCCATCATGCAGGGGGGTGTAGTGGAGTAAAGCACCCAGTAAGGGCAAGTGCACCCAGTAAAAGGGCTCAAAAGGAATTTGGGTTGAGGGTGGAATGATACTGCAGCAGCTCTGCTGGGGTGACCACCTCTGTGCCCAGGGGTGACCTCTGGGGACAGGCACCCTGGGTTCATCCCAGTCATCAGCACATGGTGCCTTTGACCCGGGACAGACACTTGTGCCTGAGGCTGGAGCAGAGCTGGGGGGAGGTGTGACTGTCCACACCCTGTCCCCACACCCAGAGGAGCTGATGGGAGGCTGGGAGCAGCAGGTAGCTCCTCAGTTCCATTTCCATCACTAATCTCTCTGTTTTGCCAGAGCTGCTCCTCCCTCACTGGAGCAGCCTGACACTTTTACAGCCCATTTTCTTTCTGTCTGCTCTGATTTCTGGTGATTGGACCCTAATGAGGAGAAGCTGCTCCTGCTGAGTGTGAGGTGGCTCCGGCTGGGAGCGAATTTCCCTGCTCCTGTCAAGGGCTTTTTCTCTGCCCTTGTCTCCAGCTGTCTTGATGGGCTGCAAGGAGGGGACCACTGCAGCCCTGGGCTGACCTCTGACCAGTTGCCAGGAGGTCTGGTGGTGCTGGGAAACTTTAAATACCTGGATAAGCCCATTTAATCTGTACCAGTCATTTTACTGGTCGTTTTAGTTGTCATTTAATCTGTACCAGTGATGCCCCCCGAGGGTACAAGAGGGGATGAAGCACCCTGACAAACCTGCCCCAGATGCTGCTGGGTGCTGCTCTCATCCAGAACTTGCTCTGTTGTCCAAGGGGTGTAAATCAGTGTGGAAACAACCCCTGTAAGTTCACAGAGAAGCAGGTGATGATCTTGATCTCCATCCTGAAATAATCTCAGTGCTTCTGGGGAGCTGCAGCTCGGTGGGAGGTGAGCTGCTCGGAGCAAATTAGGAGCTGGTATGAGTGAAGTGAGCTCTGAGAGCCTGTTTTCTTCTGCAATTAAGATATACAGGGTGACAAGTACAACTGAAAATTGCTTTTCCTGGCAAGTGCACGACTCTGGTGAATAGGAGCAGTTGTTTATATGTGATCCCAGAACCCCCAGTGCCCCCCCTGTCATGGGCAGGGACACCCCCACCAGCCCAGGGTGCTCCAAGCCCCGTCCAACCTGGCCTTGAACCCTGCCAGGGGCAGCCCCAGCTTCTCTGGGCACCCTGTGCCAGGGCCTCCCCCCTCTCCAGGAAGGATTTGTGCCCCCCAGCTCCTCTCCCTCTGCCCTCCTGCAGCTGAAGGCCATTGCTCCCTCCCTGCCTGCCCTGGTTTCAGCATGGATAGAGTTAATTCTCTTCCTAGAAGCTGGTGCTGGGGTTGGGGATGAGAAGATCCTTGATAGCACAGTGATGTTTTAGTTGTTGCTAAGCACTCAGGGACTCTCCAGCTTCCTTCACTGCCCTGCTGGTGGGCATGGGGGGGGACACCCAAGAAGCTGTGAGGGGACAGCTGGACCAGCACTGTGCTCTGACTGCCTTTTGTAGGATCATTTTTGGAGTCTGTTTAGGTTGGGGAAGACCTCTGAGAGCACGGTGACCAAGTGGTCATCATGCAGTGAGGTCCTGCTTGCAGGCATTTCAGCAGGACCCATCCTGCTCCTGCCTCAGGCACGTGCTCCCCTTGGGGGAGATGCTTCTGAGATCCTCTGCTCTTTCTGATGCTGGGTTCTCCAGGCTGCTGTTTAAATCAATCAGTGCTTTTGGGTTCATGTGGAAGATGTGTGGTACTCAGGAACTTGTAATCTTTTCAAAGATGAACTTAACTACCACTTGCTGGGTGCTTCCAGAGGCTCAGGTCTGTCCCCTCCCAGTGTCCTCTGAGTCTGAATGTGACATGGGGAAACACCCAGCCAGGAAAACCCACCTGGTGCAGGTGGTTCAAGATGTTCTAACAGCATCTGAGGTGGAGAAAATCCAGACATTCAGCTTGTGTTATCCTCTTGCACTGAGAGGTTGTTCTTGCCTCGTTAGCAGTATAATGAGCAGAATTAATTACCACGGGGCACTTGTCCCTTTATGGGCTGCCTCATTCACTAAGTGACATTAATCTTGTGAGATGCTTGCACTGCTCCTTGAAGAGCTCAGCTCATCCTCCAGTAGAGGTGATCATCTCTCACAGCCTGCTGGAGCTCCCCTGAGGTGCCAGTTCCTCTTCTCCACCAGCAGCACCAATCCAAACCAGCACCAGCCTGGACTGGCACGTTGGCAGCTGCCTCCTGGGGAGACTGGTGCTTACTGGGCACCCTCCTGAAGGCTGTGCTTCTCCCTGGGAAACCTGCTGGTGCTTTTCTGGGGCTGTGGTGGAGCGTTGAACACGCTGTGGTGAATGAGCGTGGGAGTCTCTGCTGTGTCACACGGTTGTGCAAGGAACAAGGTGGTGAATGGGGGAGACACTGAGGAGCTGCACCCTGCTGGGTGGGGAGGGGTCCTCTGTGAGGAGAAGGGTCCCCCTCTGTGAGGGGTTTCTTGGTCTCCCCATCCATTGTGCAGAGGGAAGTTTCTGAGGTGCTGGAGCAGGCAGCATGTCCTGGTTCCAACTGGGACAGGGTGGCTGCTCCCTCCAGCAGCCGGTGGAGCCGTGTGTGGCAGTGAGGTGACAGCAGTGCTGGGCACACCCCATGGTTCAGCTCTTGCCCAGCACTCAAGGGCTGCTCAGTTGTTCCTATCGCCCCCCTGACGAGAAGGGGGGGCACCCAGGAAGCTGGGAGGAGGGGACCCGGCCAGGACAGGTGACCCAGAGTGGCCAGAGAGGGTGTCCCATGCCAGTGACATCACTCTCAGCACACAGGGGGAGGAGGACACGGCTCCAGGACAGGTGGTTTGGGGACATTCTGGTTCTGGGACAGCTCTGAGCTGTGGGGTCAGTGGGAGATCCTATCCTGTATCACCAGTCTAAGTTATTATAAAGTCCTGTCACCATTATCTCCACTGTCCCAGGAACTGTCCTGATCCTGACCCATGAGGTTTGTGAGTGTTTGTTGGTTTCCTTTTCTATCCTCTCACCTCCAGCATTTTAGATAGAGCAACCATGAGGTGTTCAGCCCCGGGCTGGGGTGAGGCCACCACACAGCACCAAGGACAACAGGGCCACCCTCAGGACATGGTGGCATCCTCAGCCTCTGGGCAGGGTATCTGTGTGACAGCCAGGAGTGTGGAGTCCCAAGGGACAGGTTTCAGGTTTGGGGGGCAGGGTGCTGTCCTGCATGGTCCCTGGTAGGGGTGTCACTGCTCTGGTCCAAGTGAAGGTCCCAAAGTGAGGTACTTGGTCGAGCCAGGTTATTGCTTGGGGCAGCTGCTGAGTAGTTACAATGGGATCTTCCCCTTCAGATCATTCATCCCCCTCACAGCTCTGAAAAGCAGCACACGAGAAATGTGTCACTTCAGGTGATGCTCCTTGCCCAAGCTTCAGTTGGGATGTCCCACCCCTGGCACAGGAGGGCTACAGCCAACTTCTGTGCTCAGGAGGAGGTGTGGAGATGCTCCTCGTCTTACCACGTCTTGTGCATCTTGGAAAACTCCCCTTGTGTGCCAAGATCCAGTTTAAAACTGGTCTCCCAGTCTGAATAACTAGATCTGCTTTGCCATTCTGAGCCTCCAGCTTTGGCAGTGGCAGTGCCAGGTCCTACTGATGGCACAGCAGGACTCTGATACCTTCAACTTGCCCAGGCTGCTCTTCCCAAATGTCACTGAGGATGCTCCTGTCCTGACCTCTATCTTCATAACGAGTTTTCATATTAATTGTTGGTACTTTTGTAGAAGCAGAGAACCTGTGAGGTTGGAAAATACCTTTGAGATACAAGTCTGACCCTCCAACACCACCATGTCAGCTGACCCACGTCCTGCAGTGCCACATGTGCACGTGTTTTGGACCCCTCCAGAGAGAACTCCACCACCTCTCTGGGCAGCCTGGTCCAGGGCCTGACCACCCTTTAGAATATGTAGAAATATTATAATTTATTATAAAACCTTGATGAAATGCTCCCTGGGAAGCTTGTTATGCACATACTGATGGTGTGCCAGCTCCAGCAGTGTTACTTAGGTGTGACATGGGACACTACAGCCCTGTCCCACTCAGTCCCTGTGGTGACCTGTGGAGTTTGTTCACCTGCAGAGTTCTGGCTTCAAAAAAAGAGCCCAAAGGAGCTGAACTCTGATCTGGCAGAGAAAATTAACCCCTATTTACATGCTTTTAGCACAAGGCAAGTGTGCCAAGAGCTTGGCAACTCTTCAAACACACCCCAAAGCAACCCAAGGCCTCTTGGCAATTGACTGACGCTGTTTTATGGGGCTGTGGCTCTTTGCATCAATGTGGGCCTGTTAAATGTGTTGTTGCTGTAGAGTAGCTCTGAGATGTGTTCTGCTAAGAGCCTTCCTGGTGCATGTGCAGCAGGAGCTGTTGGCAGTGTTGTGTTGGCAGTTGCACCAGATGTCCTCCACCAAACACCATGGTTGGTCATCCTGAGGCTGTTGCTTGGAGAGCAGAGGAAGAACCTGTTTATGTGTGAGCTGGGAAAAGACCTGGGAGCAGAGACTTTGTTGCTGTGGGGAGGAGCTACTGATGGGCATCTTCTCCTGGTGGGACAGCTTGCCTTGGCAAAGTGCTGTGTGGTTGAGGGGTCTGGAGAAGCTGAGGTGTGCTGGTCCAGAGGGTGTTCACTGGCATGGCTGTCCTGGGGCTGGGGAACGAGCCTGGCACTGCAGCACCAAACCAGTGACCCCAGCAGGAGAGTCTGTGTGGTGTGGCCATGGAGACTGTCCAGGCTGCAATTAAAGGCACTTAAGGACCATTGGCAGAGCTTGTAGAAATGCTTTTTAATCCAGTTTAATAAGTGGGAGCCCTGGTTTTAATTTACATTATGGAAATTGCAGGTGGAGTTGACAGTGCTGTGATATGGATCAGTGATATCCAGATGCCAGAAGGGTGCTGGGTGCTGAGTGTCACGTGGTCTGGTGAGTGTAACAGGGTGCCATGCATCACAGCTGTCACCAGAGCAAACGTGCTCTCAAGATTGGCCAAAACACTGGCTGAGCACTCCCTGCTCCCTGTGTGTCACCCCCTGGAGAAGGGAGATTACATGGAACCTTCAGAGTTCTCAGCACTGCCAGGTGTGGAGCGAAGGGCTTCTCCATCAGCTCTGGCAGGACAGCCTGGATGAAGGACAGATGGTTTGGTGACAACCTGGAGACTTCTCCTTTGAGCCCCACTGTTGTGCTGAGTGCTTTTACTAGAGGTCCTCTGGTCCCCTGTGGTGACCTCGGTCCTCTGCACTCTAGGTTGTCCAGTGTTTCAAGGACATGGGGATCTCACAGGGTACCTCAAGGGGGCCTACAAGAAAGATGGGGAGAGGCTGTTCAGTAGGGCCTGTTGTGACAGGACAAGGGGTGATAAAGGGTTTCAACTAGAGGGAGGGAGATTTAGATTGGAGATTAGGAAAAAGTTCTTTGCTGTGAGAGTGGTGGAGCACTGGAAGAGGTTGCCCAGGGAGGTGGTGGATGCCCCTGGATCCCTGGAGACGTTCAAGGCCAGGTTGGATGAGGCCCTGAGCAAGCTGATCTAGTTGGGGGTGTCCCTGCTTCTTGCAGGGGGTTGGACTAGATGACCTCTGGGGGTCCCTTCCAGCTCCAGCCAGTCTGTGATCTCTGTCCACGGGCTGGTGTGCTGTGCAGAGCTCTGGCTTGGCTGCTGGGGAGCTCCTCAACCAGCACCAGGTCAGCACAGGTGAGACCACCCAGTGAAGTTTTCCTCCTCTTCTCCTGAAGCCTGTACAAACCAGTACAGCCCATTATTGGCTGGACTTGCTTGTCACATCTCTGGTCTGATCTGCTGGATGCCTCCTCGCTGTGGGAGTTCTTTTGGGAAGGGCATCACTCTGTGAAGAACCAACCCTGGGATTGGTTTCCCATCACCCAATAGCTTGCCAGAAGCTGTGAGTGAACGGCCTTGGGCTGGTCCCAACCTGCAGTGAGCTCTGACCCGAGGGCATCACTAGTTGCTCTTCAGATGCACGTGTGCTCCATGTCATTCCCAACCCGTGGAAGACAGTTGTGTTCATGTTCCCTCTGGAGACCTTTGGTGGTGACTCAGGGGTTGGTGTTTGTCCCTGTTCTTCCCTGTTCCACAGATGAAATCACAGCTTGAAGGAGGTCACAGGGTGTTTGGCCATGAAGTAGTGCTTTTGCCTCTTATATATGTATTTGAGTGCAGGGATTCAGTTCCTTATAGAAATTTCCAGAGTCACTGGTGCCTGACTCCTGTTTATCCTGATCCTGCCACTGTGGAAACACATCTGGGGAGAAAATGTCACAGTGTGTACTGCTGGCATCTCAGAGAGGAGAAATGCAGGTTCAACTGCCAGCCCTGCTGTCTGCAGGGACAGCTGGGGGCTTCAGAACACCTAACCCCAACCCAGCCCCAGGTTCAATGTTCTTGGAGTGTCCAAATCACAGAGTGTCAGGACTTGGAAGGGACCTCAAAAGATCATCCAGTCCCAACCCCTTGCCAGAGCAGGATCATCTAGAGTAGATCCCACAGGAACTTGTCCAGATGGGTCTGGAATGTCTCCAGAGAAGGAGACTCCACAACCTCTCTGGGCAGCCTGGCCCAGGGCTCCATCACCCTCACAGGGGAAAAAGTTTCTCCTTACATTAAGATGGAACTTTCTATGTTCCAACTTGGAAACATTTCCAAATATTCTTGGGTTTCTTCTTCCACACATCACCTCCAGAGCTGGCAGGCCACGGAGTGGCTCAAGTCACCAGACACAAGACCTGGGCATGGGGTGGGAGACCCTGGGGTGGGGGACCCTGTGTCAAGGCCACCTTGGAGTGCATGTGCCCTGGAGCAGGCAGGGAAAATGGGGGTCCCAGATCTGGGAAACTGGGAGGAGCAGTTAAACCTGGCATTGTTATGGGAACCAAAGGGGAATGCAGTTCACAGGGCTGCACAGCACCAGTGCAAGAGGCAGGATGGGTGCTCCCCCTCTCCCCTGCAATGAGATTTCCTCAACCCTGCCAGATAAATCCAGAGGGACTTGGGCTGGAGGGTGAGGTCTCTCCCAGCTCCTTAGTGGTGCTCCTTAGGGTGGTAGTGGATGGTCTAATGCAGCATTTTGGGAGGGATTTTGTAGTTATTGTTTGAACTTCTCTTGGGTTAGGTGGAACCAGCTCAGTCCTGCAAGTCCTGAGACTGTTTCTAATCTTAAGGGGGGGTGTGTGGAGAGAAAAATTAAGATCCCCAGGACAGAATGATGCAGTAACCTGTTAATTAATTCTATGGAGAAGTGCCCTGAGGAGTTCTGCTCTCAGTTTTCTGATGACCTCATTAATTTTTGACAGAAGGGTGTTTTGTGGTTCAGCCCCGTGGCTGTAACTGGTACCTGCTTGGGCTGACACTTGCTGGTGTTTAGCTGCTCTGGAGTGATTGCTTTTCCCCTCTGGGTGTTAAGTCAAAGCCATTGTACCATTCTTAAACTTGATTTTATTTTTATTTTTATTTTTTTTTCCCCTTTCTGGTTCTTGGGCTTCTCTGCTTCATCGTGTTCCAGTGCTCTGTGCTGAGTGCCCTGTCTCCACTGGAGCAATAATGTCAGAGCCAACTGCAGTTCTGCAGACAGAGTCATTTAAGAACAAACACCAAACAAAGTCAAGCCCAAACCCCTTTGGGGCAGTGTTCTGGCAATAAAGCTCCTTCCTTACCCTGCACCTTCCAGTGCTTGTTAGATGTCAGGAGGAATTTCCCCCCTGAAAGGGTTGTCAGGGTTGGGACAGGCTGCCCAGGGCAGTGGTGGAGTCCCCATCCCTGGAGGGGTTGGGAAGGCCAAGAGATGAGGTGCTGAGGGACATGGGCTAGAGGTGGCCTGGCCAGGGTCAGCCTGGGCTTGGACTCAGTGGTCTCACAGGTCTCTCCCAACCCCAGGGATCTGATGATTCTGTGATTCTACATGTTTCCCCTACAGATTCACCCTGTCAGTCCTCACTGGAGCTGATTAGACTTCTACTGATTTAGACTGTTCATGGCTCTCATGACTCCAGGAGCTTTGCCCAGACACACAGCTAGTGAGGCAGCCACCCCTCCCCACCCCCCACACCGACCC
>VXBZ01004698.1:1042713-1071403 GCA_013399135.1 Heliornis fulica | reverse complement strand
CAATCCACGACCGCCGCTGCGCCCAGCAACAGCCGTATTTAGCCTGCTGGCCGCGCGCCAGCCGCTGCTGCGCGCGCAGCCGGGACGTGCGAGGGGCGCAGCGCCCCATGGCGGCGGTGGGGGCTCCGCTGACCGACCCGCGGTTCCCGAGGCGGCGGCGGTGGTGGTGAATAGACGTGGCGTAGTTAGGAAGGGAGCGGCGGGCGGTTCGCTGCTCGTCCGGACGTTACAGCCGCGTCTGCGGTGCAGTGCTTTGGGCAAGCCGGTAAAGCTGCCTGTAGCCCCCGTCTTGAGAGGCGCTCTTGTGTTGATGTGAATCCTTTATCTCCGCAGTTCTTAAAGACCAAGATGGGAAAGACTGAGAAGGCTGCCGTCCCATACAGCCAGCCCGTTCACAGTTTACATCTGTGTGAACAACCAAAGATCAACAGGCAGAAGAGTAAATGTAACGTGCCGCTGGCAAAGATCGCCTCGGCAAAAAAGATAGAGACCTTTTGGCAAGACTCGGTGTCGCCAGAAATAATTCAGAATCAGGAGAAAAAGCCACTTAAAAACACAGAGAACTTCAAAAATGCCAAGCCCAAGAAACCTACCGGCCTAACTGAAGTGAGCCAAAAAGAAAATTACGCTGGGGCAAAATTTAGCGACCCACCATCTCCTAGTGTCCTTCCAAAGCCTCCAAGCCACTGGGTGGGTGGCACAGCTGAACCGTCTGACCAAAACAGGGAGTTGATGGCAGTCCATTTGAAAACTCTCCTAAAAGTTCAAGCGTAGTTTCCCACATATCTTGAGTAATTGGCAAAGGAAACTCCATCCAGGAAACTTAAAACATGCCTTGTTGCAACAAAAATTGCAAAAGACTGTCAAGTCTATAATCACATAAAAAAAATTCCTTGTATTATATTTTTTATGGTTGTGTAAATAGTGTACATCATGTATTATGTGTATATTCTTGTTCATACTTTGAGAGGTACATTTTAGTTTTGTTATGAAAGGATGTATTTTGCACTGCCTGAATGGTAGATGTCTTGTACATAAAATATGGACAATTTTAAGTGTGTGTTTGACACATGAAGACTTGACTTGATTTGCACAAGGTATTGAAAATTTTGGAAGGAGAGTACAGCTTTCTGATGTTAAGGTTCCAGATCAAATGTGAATGTTTTATTCATGCACTACTGACAATAGTTTTACATTCTGTGTCCCAATCAAGTATAAACATGGAATTTTTCATACAAATGTGAAGTTACACTCTCTGCTCTGGAAACTGTATCTGGAATTCCTGTTCATCTGTTTGTTTTTTAAATTAACTGGAGTTTGAGAAAAATTCCAACCCACCAATTTAAGCACTGCTTATTTCTTAAAAAAAAAAAAAAAAAGAAATTTAAAAAGAAGAGCAGAGCTTTCTGCCAAAAATCCAATTGGTTACTAAAAAATTAAATAAAATAATTTGGCCTCCCCTTACACAAGTCTCTGTTTTTCTTGTGTGTGTATGTGTGTGTGTGCCTGTCAGTTAAAGTATGTGAACTGAAATCGCTTGATTGCCTACTAGTGTCTCAGTAGCAGGGCTTCTTTTTTCTCTTTGGCCTTTAATTATCCAAATAATTAAGAGATTTAGTAGCTCATTAAGAATTCCTTGTGTTCTGTTTTTTTTTTAAATGTTCTCTTTGTGATATTGTTATAGGTTCCTTATCCTTTTGTTTATTGAAAAATCTGATTTCAAGAAAGTTGAGCAATTGCACATTCACATTCCTGCTGCAATGCTCCTTAACTATTGCTCATGGCAAGTTGTTACTGAGTTCATACTGCAGGGTAGCAGTGGCACAAGGGTATTGGATGGGACAATTTACAAGTTCATATTTTTCATCAGGTTTATCTGTTGCTGATAAGGTAGGAAACTCTTCCTCCGATCTGAAGTTCTTAAGCAATGAAGTTCTTGTAGCTTAGACTGACAGACACGTTGAGAACAATTATTTTTTTTTAAGATTATCAAAGCAGGAAATACACTTTATGCAAAACCTAAAAATGCTTTTTAAGTGTTCAGATCCACTGAATAAAAATCTGGGCACTAATGTACTAGGGAGGAAGTGTAGGAAGAAAAGGGCAGCAGGAAGGGCTGGCTGAGGTGGTTCCTTGGCATGATCAGTATTCCAGAGATTTTTGTGCAGTGTGCACTACTCCTGATACTTTGTCACTTTGTTCCCATGCATGTGAACTGGCAGCACTCACTAATGTAACCCTGAAAGCAGATCGGTGTTACTGAATTTTTTCATTATAGTGTACCCCAAAGACTTCGAGCTTTGTTGCCTTGCAAATGGACCTGTACTGATGGATGGTAAGTGGTACATGCTTGAGGTAAACATGCGGCTTCAGTGGCCCAGTTTGTTGTCTAAATCTAAATACTGCTTAATCCTCTGCTAAAGATGAAAAGTCCTTTTCTAGTTTTTTTTTTTTTAATAAACACTACATAGTGCAAAGGTAAACTGTAGCAACATCTCACCAAGGATGACTCAAGCAGACCCTAAGTGCCAGTTCACTCAGTATACACTATCCATCTGCTGCTATGTCTCTTTTTTTTTTCTTTTTTTTTTTCTATTATCTGAATGTCATCAAGCACAAAGGAAAAGGCCCTTCACAATTCCCTGTAGCTTTAGGCAACGGTTAATTTTGTCAGCTGAACTTGTGATCATCTTGAATCTTAATAATTAGTCTGACAAGCTAGTTTCCGTCAGCTGGGGAAGTTGGCAGGTTTTTTTTCCCCTGATTATCATCTCTGTTAGAATCAGCCCCATTTCCTTTCTGCCCCTTGGAGCTGTCACCAAGTTACATATTTTGAACCCTGACTCCTATGTGAAATTAACCAATGGAAATTAACAATGTTTCAGTCTTTTCAAACAGTGAAAAAAACCCCAAAACTCACAGCTTATTTAGCTTGCTTCAGCATCAGCATCACTGGTCCCGTTGTGACCTGGCAGGAGTGTTGGGGCACATCATGGCCCACATCTCCTCAAGATATTTGGGTTGAGCTCCTTCCTGGCCAATGGCCTGGATTAATAAAACTAGGCCTTAAACAAGATTGCCTGAAAACTCAGGACATCTTCCTCTATCAGCACCGTATTCCGCACTTGTAATTTTCCCACGTTTTCCTTGACACTATTTTTTTCAAGGGATTTTCACTTTCAAGGTTTGCTTTGACATCTCTTCCGAGCAAGGCCTCGTACTGCCTGAATGCACCATGGTTTGAGTTTAGAGACAGTATGCAAAGCAAAAACCATTGGTGTCATGCTTGGAGGACTTCTTCGCAATGTAAAGTCTTTTGAAATGAACAGCCTTTAAAGAACACAACACACTTAGATGTGTTATCAGCTGGTGATGTGTCTGCTGTACAGGAATTAAATAAATTACTTATTACATCTTCTGAGTTCAGTCAGAGTAAGGAAGCTGAACATACTGTGTTTTGGTTAGATAATGAAAATGTTTAAAGTGCAATGCTGTGCAGAACTGCAGGGGAACCAAATGTGTCAGTTAATCACAGGATTGTAGGGGTTGGAAGGGACCTCCAGAGATCGAGAACAACCCTCCTGCCAAAGCAGGTTTCCTAGAGCAGGTCACACAGGTAGGCGTCCACATGGGTCTCGAATATCTCCAGAGAAGGAGACTCCACACCCCCCTGAGCAGCCTGTGCCAGTGCTCTGTCACCCTCACCATGAAGTTCTATCACACATTGGTGCAGGACATCCTGTGGTACAACTTGTGGCCATTGCTGCTTGTCCTGTCCCCACAGGCTACTAAAAAGAGGTTGGCCATCTCCCTTTGTCTCCCACACTTCAGATATTTATAAACATTGATGAGATCCCCTCTCAGTCTTCTCAAGGCTGAATAGTCCCAGCTCATTCAGCCTTTCCTCATAGGGGAGATGCTCCAGGCTCTTAATCATCTTTGTGGCCTCTTCGGGAGTCTCTCCAGGAGATGCCTGCCTGTTTTGTACTAGGGAGCCCAGAACTACCAGTTTACTTCTAAAGGGTTAAACAGCACGCAGTGATGGTCCTGAAAATTAGCTTTCAGTGCTGAAGTACCTGTTATTGGGATTTCATGCATGGCAAAGTTGCGACGACCAATTTCAAACTGGCTTCACTAGTAACAGCTGACTTGGTGCTCTGCTAGGGGTAAACTGCTTCCATCTCCTCATCCAACAAGCGGTAAAATCTCAGGTATGCTTCAACTTCATTACACCAGTATCTCTTCAGATCGAGTAATTGTACATGGGGCTCTCACTTCTTTTCCATAAATTGCATTTTATTTCAGCTGATTAATACTTTATCCAAGTAGTGCCATTTTCAGCAGTTCTTGTTACTATTTTCAGAGAATATTTTTTAAGCTTTTGCATTAGAAAACATTTGATACCTGCCACACTTCAGGCCTTTTTTCTGCTTTACCTGCTTTTGAGATCAAATGCGAAGCCTATGGATTATATGAAGCCTGAAGATTATAGATTGATTTTCATTGTAATTTTGGAATAAGTTATTTATCTCTGCATAGAATGTTTTGACACTTCCACCATGTACCTAAACACATTCCTTATTTTCTTCTACAACTCTCTGCAGTGTTTGAATTTTGATTTATCAATGCGTTCTTCAATTTTTAAATTTTTTTTCCATAATACATGCTTGCCTGACCAAAGTGTCTAAGGGGAATTAGTTTATGCTCTAAGAAGGTTTTAATGTTATACGTAAGCTGGTCCTCACCCAAAAGAAGCCAGGAGGGAAGCAAATAAGAGATAAAGGTTGTAAAATGTTAACATTTACTGTGAAAAACTGATGCTACCTTGTTGAACAGGAACAACAGTGTTAAATACTTATGATAGCAGGGCAATTTTAGTTGATGATTCAATAGAAAATATTAATGAAGGAAATAGCCATTTATTAAGGAGAAACACATTATCCAATAAAAGGACCTAACTACTGAAGTTGAGCAACAGAAAGTTATTAGCAAAATAGAGGCTAGATTTTTTGTGGAGGGTTTTGTGGATTTTGGGTTGAGTTGGTTTTGGTTGGTTTTTTTGGGTTTTTTTTGTACTGAGAGTGTAGAGGAATAGTGCCAGAGCTAAGAGTTCCACAGAATTTGAAAAAAAAAAATCCTTGGGAATTAATTTGCACAGTGAACAAGTCCTTGCAGAGGTACTTCTTTCCCGTGAGTTGAAGTCAGCATTTATCTCAGTTATTCAACTCCCAGAACTCAACTCTCAGGTCTTTAGATTTTGCAAAGCCCTGACTTTTGATTAATGTTAGTCCAGTGACATTACTACAAGATGTACATATTTAGGTTTGTGTGGAGCAGATGCATTTGTTCAGGCCGACTGATTCATTAACCCTTGTCTTTAGTTTGACAATTACACTGGTTCTGTGTACTTACCCAGTAGGTTTCCACTGGTGAGCAACCCGGTGTGATTTACACCTGAAAGAGAAAGCGTTTGGGGATCAAGGGCTTTTCTTGTACTTACAGAATGTTGCTAAGTCTTTAGTTGTAGTTCAGTATATAGAATCATAGAACCACAGAATGTGTTAAGTTGGAAGGGACTTTTAAAAGTCACCTAGTCCAACCCCCCTGCAGTAAGCAGGGACACCTTTAACTCGATCAGGCTGCTCAGAGCTTCAACAAACCTGACCTTGAATATCTCTAGGGATGGGACCTCCACCACCTCTCTGGGCAACCTGTTCCAGTGTCTCACTACCCTCAGAAGTTCCATCTGAATATAAGGAAGAACGTTTTCACTGTGAGGGTGACAGAGCCCTGGAACAGACTGCCCAGAGAGGTTGTGGAGTCTCCTTCTCTGGAGACATTCAAGACCAGTCTGGACACCTTCCTGTGTGACTTAATCTAGGTGATCCAGCTCAGGCAGGGGGGTTGGACTAGATGATCTTTCGAGGTCCCTTCCAACTCCTAACATTCTGTGATTTGGTGATTCATAGTAGAGAGCTTCTTCCTACTGTCTAATCTAAACCTACCCTGCTCTAGTTTAAAACCATGGCCCCTCATCCTATCACTACATGCCTTTACAAACAGCCCTTCCCCAGCTTTCCTGTTGGTCCCCTTCAGGTACTGGAAGGCCTCTATAAGGTCTCTCCTGTGCTTTCTCCAGGCTGAACAGCCCCAACTCTCCCAGCTTGTCTTCTAATGAGAGGTGCTCCAGCCTTCTTTCTGATCATTCTTGTGGCCCTTCTCTGGACCTGCTTCAAGAGGTCCATGTCCTTCTTGTGTGGAGGGCTCCAGAGCTGGACTCATGTTCTGTATGTATTTCAAGCCAGCATTTCAAGACACTAGCTGTATGTATTTCAAGACATGGTGTAATCGTTATTGCCATTTTGCTATTCTTAAGGTCACAAAGCACGAAGTTTTGAGAACATACTGTTTCTATGAAAGATGTCATTTGCTCTTTTAATAAAGTAGTGGGCTTTCATCAAGTAGGTCTAGGATCCTTAATTTGCAAATGCCCTTGTAAGTGGTGGCTGTCAAAATACAATTTACTTTAGTTTTTATTCCCTGAAACAAGGCCTAGAGCAACATTCAATAAAGGGCTTTATAGTCAGGCCTTACTCTTTATTCTCTCACCGGCTGAGTCTTATGGGTTTTACTTTTTTAAGTTGTACCAGTAGCATTAGAATATTCCAAAATTGCATGTGGACATCTTTAGAATATGAATAGTTCATTGTAGGAATTAAAGGAGTAGTAAATTGATAGACCTTGTCGAAATTTTAGACTTTCTTTGTGTGCAACACTGAAGAAAGTGCTGATACATTTTTGTGCCCTGTACTAGAAGTGATAAGGAAAAAATAATTGATGAGACAGGTAGAAAAAAACACTGAAAATACAGGTCAACTAAGAGATAAGAGAGAAGCAGCATAGATGACGCCATTGAATCATGTGGGAAGGAAAGATACTGCAAGAAAAAAAATATCTCCCAAAGTATCTGATGTTAATGCAACAGGGAATTATTAATGAATAGATGAAAAGCTATTTCTTACCGATTCTTGACTGGGATAATCCTCTGTGCTTTACAGCTGGAAAAAGCAGGCCGTTCAGAAATGACCCGGCTGGCTGAAGGTCACTCCGCAGGCCATTCTCTAATCCAGGAAGAGAACCACAGTTTGCGGAGCTCCAGCCAGCTTTTTCCTTTGCTAGTACACGTGGTTGCTGCGTGATCTGCAAGTCTTCCTCGTCCCACTGCATAGTACGTAAAATGCAAGGAATATAATGTTCTGCTTGAGATGTTTGGTGTCTGCAGTCATTGAGAGGGCTGGTGAGATAACTCAGGCTGCTTTTAGGCTTTGTGTGGTGTACACTTTTATTACACAATAGCTTTAGTAATTTACACATGAAAGATGACTATTGTGCTTTTCCCTACACCTGCTTTTGACCCTTTGATACAACATATAATCCGTGTTCACAGCCAGCAGCAGGAAGGCTGATGGTAAGTCAAAGGTTTCCACTTCTTGGCTGCTGCTCTCCACTACTGTGGGAGTGCTGCAGCCAGCAGCTGCCTGAGAGGCCCTTGGACACGCACAGTATCCTCATAGTTTCTTCGGCTTATATTTGCTTTATCTTTAGGCTCTCATTAGATCCTGGAAGACAGAAAGAGGCCCAATCTTTCCCCAGAGAGAGGATCTTCCTATGGGAGGACAGAAATTGAAGTTTTTGAGTGACCCAATCTCTGAAATCTTGTGAAATGTGCCAGATGTGATGGCAAAGTCAGCATATTTCAGAGCGTTCGGAGAAGTCAGCCTTCCAAGATGAAGGGGTTTCCCTTCCCTGCCCCAGAAGTGGCAGCCAACCTTCTCACCTGAATAACCCTGAGAAGAAACAGGAACTTCTGCACAGACGAGACAACCTGGTTTTATTCTTTCCTCCTGTGTCAATACTGAAGAGTTACCCTGAATTATTATTATAACTAATCATTTCCACTCTTCCAAACAGTTGCCTTTTTATATCATTTTTAACACAAACAAGCCCTACTTTTTTCAAATACCGTGGGGACACAGTGTGAAGATGTGGGGGAAGAGTAAAAGTAATCATGATATGGTCTTGCAGTCTTGATCCAAATGTCAACTTAGTCACAATTTTCTTAAGAAGTGCTTTGTTTACTTCTACTTTGAGATAGTTACATGTGGGCTGAGCCCTGAGGATGATGAAAGACCGTGTTTTCCCTCTGGGCAGACATAAGGCACTGAAGAAGGTGAAGGAGCAGAAAGCTTTGATGACCAAGGGAAGGAGCTCTTGGCTCACTTAGAAACCTTTATTCATATTATCTTTCTTGGCCAGCTCCCCATACCCCCCCCCGTTACCTCAACTTTTAAGGATCTCTTGCATGTCTCCATCCTTCCTTAATTTCCTAGTCCCAAGTCCCCTACTGCCAGAAATTCAAGGAACATGTTTTACACACCCACTAGTAACCAGGAGCACATTAGCAACTTTTTGGTTTCTTGCTAGGGAGCACTGACACCACCTAGACAAAGAAACAATGAGGAAAGAAAAGCATTAAGAGAGAGAAAGTTTAAAACCGACTTTAATATAAAAGATGAAATACGGTGTGCATGTGCGGTACAAAACTGCATTGGTACTTTTGCTTTCACAGATGGCGTTACAGCAGTAGGTGTCTTAAAAACATATGCATACAGTTCCAGGTAAGTGTCTGCACACTGCTTAAAGTAAAGGTCAAAGTAAGCGAGTAGTAGGGAAAGTGCAGTGCCAAGGGCTGGTGGGGAACAGGCGGGGTTCCCTCTCGTGGCATGCTTTGGCATTTCACAGGGGTGTCCCCGCAAGGACCATTTTGGGGAGCAGCAGCCTATCATCCTCCTTGAAGCCTTGCCCCGAACTCATGGTTGTATGAGTTAGCTGGAGTAATTCCTGGTGAGGGCCTAATTGCAAGTTAATATTGAGCGAGTTATGTAAACAGATTAAATCAATCCTCCCCTAGCTTTATTTTTCATTACTTCACATGCAGATGCTGCCACCCTTAAAAATTCCCTATGTGCTTCATTCCGCTGCCTCCCTGAGTTGCCACCCACTGCTAATACCTGCTGTTGCCAAGCCTGGGTTAGCCAGGGGCTTTATGAGATCCCTCTGAGTCAGGACAATGCATGGCATGTCACCGGGCAGTTCTGGGGAAAGAAAGGCTCTGCAGAAGGAAAGCACAGCTAGCAGCAGCTGAATGATTTGTGGCTCAGTGTATTGTATTCATATTAAGTGAACACCAGGCACTAATTTATTAGGTCAAAATATTATTGAATTATTGTTGTACTGTTGCGTTAGGATGCTGAAAAGACTGCAATCAAAAAAGACTAGGAGAAAACAAGAAAAGTTAATGGGTTTTGTTTTCTTCGGCTCATGTTTTACCAAGGAGACAGCTGAAAGATTAAGAGGCAGGAATCCTCCATTTCTAAAAGAAAACATCCAACGCACTTTTGGCATGGAGTGTATTTTGTAAAACACAGACTTATGACAACATAATTACTGTGTCCCTAGGGCTTTAAAAATATAGAAGAAAATAGTTCCTATTGTGAACTTAGGAACTGGGGAGGAAATTGCAGTAAGCAGGAGTAAAACTGTATGTTCTTGCTCTCTATTCTGTGTGCTTATCATAGGATGCACAGTGTAGAATATGCCATAAATCAAGGGCCTAAAAGTTAGATACCTACGGCTAACCACAGCCTTAAGTTAACCATTAGCAAACAAAAAGGGGCACGTCCATTTCTGGCAACTACATGGACAGCTTTGGAGGAGATGGGAAATAATTCTGTTTCTCAGAATTTCACTAGTTTATCTAGGCCAGCACCTGTCCCTGTTAGCACCAACCTAGGCAGATACCACAGAGGAGATACCTAACGGGTCATTCACCTCCAAAGAAATCCCCTCTAAAATCTTAGTGTTTCATACAATCTGATGCTTTTTCATCTCTCCTTCAAGCAATTTTTTTTTAAAAAAATATTTATTTTAAAATAAATTTGGTTAATTATGTTATTCATAATTATAAATAAATAACCATACTTTTCAGACCTGATGGATTTTGGCTTTGATTGTATTTTGCATTCCATAGACTATATGCCCATTAAAGAACAAATTCACGTAAAAAAAGATTTCCTGCTATGTGAATGTCCTGGCAACCTATATGGCATAAAGAAATCCATCTTCTCCACCCTGGAGAAGAGATGGCTGCAGGGGAACCTCATTGCAAACTTCCAGTACTTAAAGGGAGTGTATAGACAGGAGGGGAATCAGATTTTTACAAGGGTAGATAGTGGTAGGACAAGGGGGAATGGATTGAAGCCAGAGGAGGGAAGGTTTATATTGGATATCAGAGGGAATTTTTAGCTCTTCACAGAAAGCGTGGTGAGGTTCTGGAAGAGGCTGCCCAGAGAGGTGATGGATGCCCCAACCTCGGAGGTGTTCAAGGCCAGGTTGGATGGGGCCCCGGGCAACCTTGTCTAGATGCAGGTCTGGAGGTTGTTGGCCCTGCCTGTGGCAGGGAGGCTGGAACTTGATGATCCTTGGGGTCCCTTCCAACCCAAACTATTCTGTGATTTGTTTGTCAAAAATATTTTTAAAAAGGGAACAAGTCCTTTCCAAGTTCATTTTTCATTAAACACACCCTAATCATTGACGTCAAGTTATTTTTAGCGTACCATCCCACTCTGTATGAAGTTAGAAGTAATCAAATTTTATTTTTGGATTGTGCCCATACTGTATAACCCATACCACCTTAATCAACACAGTTAAAAGCTGGACATTATCACACCCAAATATCTTCCTTTACATAGAATGGAACACAAAACCATTACAGCTTATCAAAATGTCCATAATACTAACTAAAAAGAAGTCCAATATTCCTTATATTCCCCTAAGAAGAATAATCCAGTTGGTCAAAATGAAGGTGAGGTTAAGTGTGAAGTCTGCTACTGTGACAGACTCCCAGTGTAGAGATGTTTGCCTTCTAACAAACTAATATGCAAACACGTGTAAGGCTCTATTGAAGCAAAATATGACTTTAGATGCATTAATACACTTTTTAGTTAATTTTGACATTTTAAATAAAGTTTTTATAGGAATGCCAGATGGATAATGTGTCCGGTTTGACTGTGCATCACCAGTCACTGGGCTTGATGCAAGTTTCTAAACAGTACCCTGTGAAACTAGCCTGGCTGTTCATTTAACCTGGATGAGCTAATCAAAGTTCAGAGCTTGGATCACATTTCAGACTTACTCAGGCCTGGCCTTTTGCTGAGTCAGCTCTTTTTTGAATGGACAAAGCTTTCAACAGGTGAGCCTCAACTCTGTTCTGGAGGAATTTGTGGCATCACTTCAATGTCATAGGCACTTAAACATCAGAAACTGAAGTCGTTATTGTACTCTGCTTCCTCACATGAATAGTTGTTCTGATTTACTGGAGTTCTTGCAGCATCACTGTGATAGGACAGATTTTCTCTTACCAGTGGAAAGACTTAAGCATAAGCCCAAGTTTAGAGTTCTGAGAAGAGGACATCCATTTCAAATGAAATACCAGATATTGGTGAGATTCTTCACTGTATTCATTAAGACAGCAAATGGGTTATCATAAGGTTACAAAGTCACAAACCACTTTATCATCTATTATGTTCTATACTCCAAAAAAATAAACTATTTGAAATGGATGTCAATCATCTTCAAATGCCAATCAATAACCAGCTTCATGACAGAAACTCTGAGAGCTAGAGCATAAGAAAGAATTTGGATATTGTAATGTTTCCTTATATCATACTTAAGTTTGAATGTCAGAGTGCTTCTTTGAGGAGATCACTGCAGAGGTCTCGGCATCGAAGAGGAAGATCTTAATTTTTGTTCCTGAACAGGAGGACCTGTGCTGGGAGCTTGACCCTGATTTTTCCATATACTCTGACCTTTCCCTTCATGACTCAGACTGTGACTTTGTCCTTGATCATCTTGCTGATCTACAGCATCTTGGAAGTGATCCAGAGTGGAACTGAGATAGGTCATATGTACTCAGACAATCAAAACAGGCACACTATTATTACAGCACTAATTCAGTAACACTGTGGTGTTTTACATTACAGGAATTATATTTTGGGCATGCACTCTTGAGCTGTCTTGTCAACTCTGTGTTCATATTTATTGCTTTCTGTTTTGAAATCTACTGATGTTTTTTAAGTAGCTTGGCCTCATATCTACATACCATACAACACCATTTTTCATATTTAACCATGATTTCTTTGCATTCAAATTTTGTCAGTCTGACAACTCTGAATTTGTGCAACAAAGTTAGTTGTGTGAAGAATAAAAAATATAGTGCTGCGAGCCGAGTGATGTTATCAGCAGAAAAAAAAAGTAAGAAAACATTTAAAAGATTGTATTACTCCTATCATCTTCTCACAATAAATTAGGTGCTGACATATTTTTGTGAATCTAGGACTTTTTTCAGAGGAATTTCATAGGAGCTTTTTTGCCTCCTGCATACAAACTGAGTATTCCTGTACGAGCACAGAATCTGCAGAAGATAAAAGCAAAAGAGATGAAGAACAAAGGAAAATTTAGGGTCATCTTAGCCATGAAGCTAAGTAAAGTTTCATTAATGATTTAATCCCCTACAATACTGAATGAGATAAAGTACCCCTTACCCTGGGACCTCTACCACATGTCCAGATGGGTCTCCTGTCCAGACAGTGGAGCTTCTGCACTCCCCAGGAGAGGGCATTCAAACTGCTGGGGGAGGCATTTCTGAGGAAAATCAAGTGCAAATGCACACGAAATGCAGTCAGACTCAGAAAATGTCATGTGAGTTCTAAGGCCTGACCCTATGGACACTTTTGCATGTGCTTATTTTCCTTATTATTGAGTGGACTTGATGATGGGACAATTCATACCAACATTAAGCACATACTAAACCTGTCTTGATGCTCAGGTCCCTACCAAAGATCCATGTTCACATGTTAGTCATGAAGTTGGTAAGAATTCTCTCAGAACTCTCTCAGAATAGAGAGGGAGAAGGACCTCTCTTGACCTACTGCCAACCCCCCTACTAATACACCCCAGAATGCCGTTGGCTTTCTTGGCCATGAGGGCACATTGCTGGCTCATGGACATCTTGCTGTCCACCAGAACCCCCAGGTCTCTCTTTCACTTACACTGCTCTCCAACATGAGCTAAAGCAAGACCTGCCCAGTGAGAAGGGTGTGTGGTGCCTCCACTACCACAACGTGGCACACACTCATACAAAGGACTGTCCTTTTGCAGTCTTTCAAGGTAGGAGGAAATATGTTGCATGCTGAAGGCCATCTATTTGTGAGTTTTTCACAGTCTCTAACCCTCCCCAGCCAAGGAGGTGTGTCAATGCTGCTACCTTGGGTGAGCAATGAGGATTTGTGCCTGATTGACAGGAAGATCTGCAGGAAGCATGACATGGCTGCAGCACCAGAGTGGCTCCCTGGGAACTCCAGCAGCCATAGTGTGTAGTAAGTGAAAGAACAGAAAGAGATGTCACAGTTGTTGTAGGAAATGAGATGTATAGTTTGAGGTTATCTATGAGTTACTCAAGCAAATAATTTCTTCTTCTCCTCTGAGGCAAATCTGTGGTTCCAAGGTGGGGTGATCCATCCAAAACATTTCTCATGCAGGCTGAATACCGACTCCACAGGGAGAGCTGTAGGTCTAGCCTCCGATCTCCATCCACACCGTTTATGCAATATTTGGAGGTTCAGAAAGTGCTTTTTGTGCTCCAGAAAAATCATTTTGCTAAAGTTTGCCATATAAAAGTCTAATACAAACAATAGTTCCCAACAACTGATGCTAAGGTAATGCAGGCTGGAAGGGACCTCAGGAGCCCTCCAGTCCATCCTCTTGCTCCACAGCAGGGTCAGCCCCAGGGTCAGACCAACTTACTCAAGGCCAATTCTGATCATTGAAATGGAGCCTGGCAGAGGGTTGGATGATTGAGAGCCTTAGGCTTCATCCTGTCATACAGAATTCTTCCTGTCAGAGAGTTTAAATATAGCTCTGTAATGCTCACGATTTGGGAGAGCTTTGACATCAGTCTGTCCCTGTTTTCCTCATACTGAGTTAAAAGGTCTGAAGAGTATAAAATATTTAAGAATGAGCAGGAGGGATTTAAAAAAATCACAATGGATCTTGTATAAAGTGTTTTAATTCTGCAATTGTCATCTAAAGCCAAACAGATATTTAGCCTGGTGTCCCTTGAGAGGATTTGTCACAGATTGGTGGGAAAGCATATCCTTACATTACACACAGGCAGCCAAGCACATACACTATTCTCAGAACTAACTGAATATTTTACAGATTTAAACTTTGAACAGATGAGAAAAAGGCTAAGTGATCCACACTGGATAATTAATTTGTTGTGTTGTTCAGCAAACAGGATGCTCAGCAGGTGTAAGATAACTTGTTCTGCTGGCCAGGGGGCAAATAGTTTTGCACTAGATGTCCATAAAATCAAGAGAATACATGCCAGTACTGTGAGTTTCACAACTGTGTTACCCAACAAGCAGACTTCAGTAAAGTACATTCCCTGTCTGTACATCTCTCTCACAATATAACATTTTATCTGGGATTAATTTTCCTTTATATTTTTGGAAGGATTTCTCTTTAAGGAAAGTTCTGGAAAAGGCCAATAGTGAAATAGCTGGTGAGGAGAGTGAGGACACCTGATGTCATAGGAACAACGCTTTTTAGAGATTTTCACATTGAAATTAGCAGTAGTGCTAATAGGCAGCATATCAGCATATACCTCAAAGCAACTCTAAGAGGAGAGTGGGAAAATTTCATAATTACTTTTATGTCTGTGGTGCTGACTGAAAGTGCTAGACAATATTTTTTCTCTTTGGAGAGGGAAATAATTTTCTCCTAAGTGTCTATTAAAAGTAAATAGTGATACTGTAGAATCAATACCCAGCCTGACTCCAGAAAAGACATTGCTAGGGTTGGAAATTTAATTTTGCTCTTTCGAGTCACTCAAACCTTGGACTTTCTGCCAATCTGCAAAGTAATCATGCTGGAGAGTCTTATGATAGAGGCACCTGCTGTTAGAGAACCCAGATTAATATTACCGGCACATATTGAGCAGGCTACAGAACAGCCAACACATACTAATGATGCCTGGGCTGCAGAGTCAGCTGGCAGCCTCCAGACACCCCATTGTCAGTCCCTTGCACTTTGCGGTCACCACGGCTCCCCGGTACCAGCACAGGCACTCCTTGCCAGAGAAACTTTACCCTTTGTTTTCATTTATTTATTTATTTATTTATTCCAAAGTAGGTCACTCTATGCCATCTGCTGACACTTAAAAGCCACAGAAGTTTCCAGATTTCCTGTGGCATCCTGCAGTTTAACATAGATATTTAATACCCTTTTGCTCTACCTAGCTGTTGTATGTAGTGAGACTACTAACCACAAGAGCTTGTTCAATCACATCATGTTTTTAGCAACTGAGTGCAGGCTGTGGAGTAACACTAAAAGGTAAATATAGCAAGTGGGGAGGGACTGCAGCAACAAAGGCCTGATGTTTTTTCCTTTTATGCTGATGGTGCATCCTGGGTGATGCTGCTTTCAGCAAAGAGGTGCTCGTGTCTGTCTGCTCTCTGCTCCTCCAGCATCCCTCTTAAAAGCTTTGGGAAGCAATCAGTCCCAAATAGGCATATAGTGGGGCCTGTCAAGCTCCAGTTAAATTTGCTTCTCCTGTTCTCTACGTGTGAGCATGTGAAATAAAGATCATTTCTTGTCCATGGTTGTCTCTCTAATTTCCTCACACAGCACCCTCAGCTCTCTCCCACACTCCTGTGTTCAGTATGGATTTTCCACATGCTGCAAGGATGTCTTTTTTTTAAGTAGTTTTCTTGATTTGTATTGATGACATTCAAGTTATCCACAGGCAGATTGCTGGAAAGTCACGTCTCCACCTGAGTGAACAAGGGGTGCATCACAGGCATTGCACACAAGTCCCAACAAATGCTTTTGGTATGTGATAACAGGAAGCAGCACTGATAGGAAGGAAGGAGGTCACATGCATGAGATAGAAAACATACATGCAACATACGACAGAGGACACAAGTATGTGTGGGTAAATGAAGACTGTTCCCGAGAATGGAGGAGACGAAGTTTTTAACTACGAGATGGCCACCTTGCTCCTAACTTTTTGAGGTCCCTTCCAACCCCTCAATTCTGTGATTCTGTGATTCTGTATACCCATCTTCAACCCACTAGCACTGAGCCACCTCTGTGTCCTGTGTCTTGAAAAGGTTTGGGACAGCAGATGGAGAATCAGATCTCTGTGAAGGGTTAATGCACAGACCAGAGCTGCTATGAAAAGGCAATAAGGTTATGAAGTTCCTGAACAAACTGCAACTCAGCGTCTCTATGATCTGCTTAAAACCAAAACAGCTTAACGCTAGGCAACAACAGGCAGGCTGGGGTAACTAGAGATCAAGCTCTCTTGGACTAGAAACAACTAGAACACATTAGCAAAGTTTGCCAGATGTCATTGGGCAATGCATGACTTCACCTCGAAATCATTTTAACCATTAGTTGAAACCAAAATGGATTGGAGTAGCTTGTTCAGTAACACAGTTTGACCACAACTGTTTGCAATTTCCAGTGCTTGTGCACTGGTTTCTGGATGTACTGGATGTCCTAGTTTCCTGGATTTCAACAATATAAACACATACTTGTTTCATTTCACAGTGATGACTGCACAAGTTGAAATGACCTTAAAGCTCTGGCAAAGTTCTGCGTGTGTGTTACACTGACCCGAAAAAATCCAACTGCAGTCTTTGTGAGGTATTCATATCCACAAGGTCAGCAAAGTTCACAGTAATGTAAATTAGAAATATGATTTTTAATAGCCCTATATTTGAATACATTTGTTTTTCCTTTTTCACTTAGCTGCTGATTTTTCTTTTCCAGAAATCTGATATAAACTCAAACTAACCTACAAATCACTACACCCATAAACCTCTTTTTGTCGGCAGTATACCCAGGAATGTAGATGGTGAGTGCAAATATATTCTGTAAGTGTTTAAGTTTGTGACATCACATAAATTAAATGCAAACTAAAAAAAAATTACTGTGCGTTATAATAGCTATTACCAGCATGCTAACGCTTTGTATATTCCCACTGTGAATAAAGTACAGGCTTGCAAATATTTATCTTGAAATGACTACTCTAAGCAAATAATTATTATTAATGAACACCCATAAGGCTTCTTGCGTTTGCATTTGCATCATTGGTACAAATCTGTTCAGTAACAGGAACAAAAATTGTGACTCTTAAATGTAATTTCCTAAGGTGTTATGGAAAATGTCAACACTTAATACAAGTGCATTTCTGCTTATGCAATGTATCATACTTCAGATTTTAAAAATTTGTAACAAAAAACGCTTTGAGGGTAAAGAGATTTGCAGTTAGACACAGGGAACTGCTCTTTCGCTCTCTCAATAGCTCCTCAGTACCACTAAATCCATGACAAAGTACTTAATAGTAATTTGTGATGCCTTGAAGTAATCTGTTTAAGATTTCTGTGGATTGTAAATATAGCACGATTTTGCTGTCTATCTATAAAATAGTATACTCCCATGAAACAAGCTGGAGGCTTGCAAATATTTTTAAGAGATAAAAATCTCCACCTAGCTTTAAACTGAAATAAACCAGAAAATTGAATATTGAATTTCCTGTCTTGAGTGGTCGTCTTCTGCCTGTTTTACCCAAAAATAGATTCTGCCTATGAACAAACAGCTGTAATGCTTGAAAGTCTCAACAGATTAAAAATAAAGATCTGTAAGAGCTGCAAAATACTTTTATTCTCCAAGGGACTCAAAGAGTTAGGGCCTGGCAGCGGTTCCACTTGAATCAATAGCAGGATTAAACTTCATTTCTAACAACATAGGATGTCATTGCAAATAACTAATGGCATATATGTGTTAGGAAAGGGGCATTTGAACATCAGAAAAGATCAGACTTTTTTCATTACTTTGAAAAGTTTAGCACAGGCCAGATTTAGGTTTTTCGGATACATTTGTTTTGTCATAAACATTACAAATAGTATCAATCCTTTTTAAAATGAGGCAATTAAATGTATGGAGTTTTCCTTAATAGTTTTTTACTTTCTGTTTGCATAAATATGTAACAAGGAAAACTCTTGGCCTCATGAATATAGAGATGGATTAATTTTCTCTTTCAAGGTCAGTGGTGGAAAGTTAATGATGAAGTGCCAAGTTCCTCCAATTTTTTACTCTTATATGCCTGCCTGTTTTCTGTGCAGTTGTTTACAGTCCTGTCCACAAGACAAGTGATGTCTGAATACAGCCAATGACTGCACAGCAGGAAAGGCTGCAGTCCTTCCAGAGGGGTGAGGTACTGTGTTCCTGGCTGTAAGATTTGGCAGTGAGAGACCTAGGATTTGCATCTTATGATCACTTTTTCCTTCCCCTCTCTGTTTATAGTCTGGTTAGCAAGTCATGCCATGAAGGTAATTACTGAATTTACCTGACTTTAAACAAGCAAAGCCTGCCTTTTAGAGGGCAAAAGAAATCATGGAATCATAGAATGCCTATTAGGGCTGAAAGGGACCTTGAAGATCATCAAGTTCCAACCCCTTGCCATGGGCAGGGACTCCTTCCACTAGACCAGGTTGCCCAAAGCCCCATCCAACCTGGCCTTGAACACTGCCAGGGAGGTGGGCAGCCTGTGCCAGACAGCTTCTCTGGACAGCCTGTGCCAGGGTCTCACCACCCTCACAGGGAAGAACTTCTTCCTAATATCCAACCTAAATCTACCCCCTTCCAATTTAAAACCACTCCCCCTCATCCTATCACAACAAGTCCTTTATTTCTTGTAGGTCCCTTCAGGTACTGGAAGACTGCTATAAGATCTCCCCGGAATTAGGGAAGCAAAGCCCCTAATATAACAAATATGGGCTCCTAGCATTAGTACTGGAGCAGCTTTAGCACCAGGTGTCTCAAGAAGATACCTATGCAATCAGGCCATTTTCATCACAAAGCTTGGCAAGCTGGGATAGTATTATGACTGCAGTGATGCTGCCACTACAGAAATGATACAAATGTCACTAACATTTGACCTATAATATAATGCAAAATACATGGCCATAATATAAGTTAAAATAGATACATACATTTAAAGGTGTAAAAAATAAAAGGGCATAGTTGAGACAAGATTTTATTTGTTTGGAGTGATAGGGTTTCAAGGAATTTTTCTCTAAGGTAAGATCTCTCACATTTGACACCTTCCTTGCTGTTACAAATCTAAAGTTGGGATAGAGACGAGAGAGCAAGTTGTCAGTAAGTGTTATGTGCTAAGAGTATTTGGTATCAGTAACACCAGAGATTTAATTCTCTGTTTACATCTGCTGCGGAAACTTCAAGGAGCCCCATGATAGCTGAGGAGTTTTATGTAACTCTTCAAAGAGCCAAACCAAAGAAAGAAATGCAAGCTTATCGAGCCCAGTCTTTTAAACAGCTACCTGCCCTAATCTGTGATACTTAACTCGGGTAATTTGTGAACTTTTCTTGAGGTTAACTAATGTTTCTTGTTAAAAAAATCACACCCCAGATGGAAAGCCAGCAAAACCACTGAATACAAGTAAGCCCTCCCTGCACTCTTGCAGCTTGCAGAGTGCAAATAAATTCTTGTTACCAGATAGAAGAGCACTGATTTGTTAAACTGGTCTAAAGCCAGCAAATCTTACACCAGCCTCTGTGGCTCACGTTGTACTGAGACAGATTGTTTTGAAAATAAATGCATCAGTTTAAAATATTGCCACCTCTCCCACAGAGAATACCTACCACCCACACAGGGGAGTCAGCAAACTGAAAACACAGATAATTCTAAGATGCTTCAGGATAAAGTCCAGTGTTAAAAGCACAAAATGACAAGAGGGGTGGGGTGGGCACCTCTTGATTTAAACTCTGGGACTTTGTACTGCAGCAGCTCAGAGACACTTGTGTCTCGTTCTGTCACCAGAGCTGGGGCAGGCATCTTTGGCAGGTATAAAGACCTGGGGGCTGCGGCATCTCAGATAGCTACAGCTGCCTTCTCAATGTGCGTATCTGAGGTCCAAGCACGGCCTTTTCCTTGCCCTTTCAGATGCAGGTTCATAGCATTTGGACAAACAATGATAACCACGAAGTCAAATAGCTAGGACACAGGTGGCAGGGAAAAGAAGAGGGAAAAGATCCTAAGGAGTAAACATGCTCTGTGAGGAATTTCAGATTTAATTCCAAGTTTTGTATATGAGGTATCCAAAGCTGAGGGGAACATTAAGCTCATGTTTTCTGACTCGGTCTGCTCTGGACAATGAAATTTTGGCCACACTGCAATTAACTCTTAAGTTGTGGGAGTGATGTCTCTGTGGAGAAGGCTTTACTTTTCTGAATGCACCTACCCTGCATTTCTTTTCCCTTGATAAGAAATGTATAAGATGTAGTGCCATTCTCGGCTCATAAATGGTTAAAGATGACAATATCCTTCAGTGACTTAAGCCAGTTCTCTTCCTGAGATCTTTAAAATTCTTATGCTATGTGGAGATACAGATATTGTGATCTGACCAAAGAAGCCCTTATCATCCCCCTTTCTTTTTTCTTTTTTTTTTTTTTTTTAAACACACAATCCTCTTTTGTAGCATTGTATGTCTTGCTATGTACTTCCTAATATAAAGCCATTTGTAAACCAGACTGGAATGTTATTTTAGGCAAGGCTGGGTGTAGAAGCCTGTATAGCTTCTACACCCAGCAACAGCCTACTTTTGTTTTTAATACTCATTGTGCTATTGTTTGCAAAGTGTTGGATTTTGGCTTGATATCTGGGACACCATCCAGCGAAATTTTCACTGAGTTCAGTCTGATCTGGATTTCAACCTAAATGCCTAATGTTGCTAATGTGGTAAACTTGATCATCAAGTTTTTTTATGGCCACAACAGATGTTACTTCTTTTAGACCAATGGAAAGCTACCGAACCTCATCCACCCTCTAAAACAAAAATACAAGCATTTGTTTACAGCTTGGTTCCAGGAACATGAATTGCATTAGCAGCTGCAAAGTTTGTTCTTGTTTACTCACAAATAAACATATGCACAATTCTTTCTTTTCCCAGAGATTCGCGATGTTGTCTGGATTGTATTTCATCTGTGTAGTAACAGTATTTTTAACAGTCTAATACTGCATTATAATTTCTTCAGCGCAATCAAAATATCAGTGCTTTGACCTTGTTTTTAAAAAATTGCTCTGATGGGTTGTTTTTTCTTTCCCGTGTCTAGTAGATGTTTTGGATTATATGCTTTGTATTTTGTAATCTTGTAATTTAGATTGACTATAAAATGCATCATTTGGATAACCCAAGAAACAACCTATAGAAAATGAAGATATTGAATATAAGTGTTTTCTTCCTACAGATGTCATTCAGTGGATTTTCAAATAGTCATAAAATGTTAAAAGCCAAGTGCCTTCACCTGAAGTATGAGAAAAAAAACTGATAGCATAGTAACTGTGAACTGAAGCTTTCCAATACAAGGAGTAAGAAAATTATTGCTTGATTTGATAGGTACCATCCTATCTCTGGGGTAAATAGCCAATAGTTCTTCCACACAAACATACTGAGGAGAATATAGAATAGCAATAAGACTAGGAAGGATTAAAAGGAACATAAGCCTCATTTAGTATGTATACATTGTTTATGAGTAAATATACATATGTTCCTTTGTCTTTCCTAAACTGGGCTGATTTCAGAGAAATTTTTTATTGTTAGAAGAGAAAAAAAAATCTGCAAATGAAGTTTAATATTTCTTCTGTGGGATGTCTGTCCCAGCAGTTCTGTCAGAATGGGATTTATCTGAGCAGTTGAGCTGTCCAAGCAGCTTGCTGCTTCCACACAGCTACTCTCACTACACCCTCCTTACCCTGGCTTTTTTTGGAGCTTTGCATAACTGAACTCACAAAACAAGGAAATTACCCAACTTTTTGCATAAGGTGTTTTTGTGCCATTTTTGTGAATTGCAGCAGGTAAAGGCCCAACAAATACCAAAGACAGCATAGAGAGGGGAAGAGGTTTTTAGCTGGGAGGGAGAAAATCACAGTAGATCTGTGGAAGACCATTTTGGAAGCAGAGAGCTATCATGTGTCAGCTGAAAAAAATATCATCCATTTTCTTTTTTGAGCTGATTTATACTGACCAAACAAGTTCTCTGAAGACAATATGGTTGCCAGACCCACACAAGAGAAGTGGCAGCAGGAGCACATACCAGGAGGAACCACACTTGCAGCTACACTCTGCCTGGCCTCTTCAAAAGTTCCTTGCAGAGGAAGAACAGTTGTCTGGTAGTACTGTGGTTTCCTTACTTTAAAGGATAGTCAAGCCCTTTGAAGCATCTTCTTTGATGAATTGCTGTGATATCAAGATGCCCGTCCATTTTACATAGTTTGCCTACTGTATTCTTTGGATTTGTCCTTCTGTCACCTGCTGTTACTGACATGCTGTCAAGGCAGTTTAATGGTGTCACAGCCCAAAGATGTGTCCAAGGAGAGTTTCTGGAAGAATAGCCAGGTTGTGAGGGTTGTGATCAGTGGTGCAAACCAGCTGGGGGTCAGTCACTATTGGTGTACCCCAGGGGTTGATACTGGGTCCGTTGAGCATCTTCATTAGTGACCTGGATAGTGTAGAGATGATACAAAACTGGGAGAAGTGGCTGATAGACTAGAGTGTTGTGCTGCCACCCGGAGGGACCTGCACAGGCTGGAGAAATGGGCTGAGAGAAATCTTCACAAAGTCAACAAAGGGAAGTGTGAAGTACTTACTGTTCCTGGGGAGGAATGCTGGGACATGCTGGGGGCCAACCAGCTGAAAAGGTACTTTGTCAAGAAGGACCTGGGGGTTCTTAGCTTGGCGGACACCAAGCTAAGCATGAGGCAGCATGGCAAAGGGGGAGTAAAAGTACTGTGAGGTGCATTAGGGAGAGCACTGCCAGAAGGTTGAGGGAGGTGCAGCATTGGTATGGCCACATCTAGATTGCTCTGTCCAGGTCTGGACTCCCCAGTACAAGGAAAAGATGGAGTTACTGGAGTGAGTCCAGTGCAGGGCCATGAAAATGACTGAGGGACTGGTCTGTCTGTCATATGAGGAAAGGCTGGTAGAGCTGGAAGTATGCAGCTAGGCAAGAGGAGGCTGAGGAGGGTCGTAACTCTGTATAAGCATCTGAAGAGACAAATTCTCCTCAGTGGTGTCTGGTGACAGGACAAGAGGCAATGAGCACAAATTAAAAACCTTAACATCAATCTGAGCACAGGAAAACACTGTAAGGGTGATCCGAGCACTGGATGCCCACAGAGGTGGAGATACTCCAAACCCAGCTGCACAGCCTGCTCCAGCTTGCCCTGGGATAGACTACATGATGTCTAGAGGTGCTTCTCAGTCTCACTCTCTTCTGTGACTTTGTGATTGCCACCTGGAAGTCATCTGTACATGTGATTTGTAGATCACCTTGTGAAAATTTGGGCATAAACAAATACGACCATGAGCCTCTATCCTGCTTGGAGATAGTCACAGATAGTCACTGAATTTTAGGGGTTGGAAAGGACACGAAAGATCATCTAGTCCAAACCCCCTGCCTGAGCAGGATCACCTAGATTAAATCACACAGGAACATGTCCAGATTGGTCTTGAATGTCTCCAGAGAAGGAGACTCCACAACCTCTCTGGGCAGCCTGTTCCAGTGCTCTGTCACCCTCGCAATGAAAAAGATTTTCCTGATCTACATGCGACAAACTAAAGCACAATCCTCCTTTGCCTGCCCTACCCTGTAATGAGCATCTCACACTTTTGCAAGAAGAAAGAAAGATTCCAAATCTCAAAGGGTAGCATATTAGCATTTCCAAGATGGGCACCTGCTGAAAGTATGTGATTCTGTATTTTATACTTACAACAATTTTTTAAGTCTAACACCTTTATACACTCTATAATAATGTAGTTCAAAAATAATACTTATCTGCAAAAGGAAAATTGGAACCTAGTGCAAATAGACACACAGTATAAATGACGAAAAATGATTTACAAATGATGTGCAAATTATCTGGGATGGTGAAGCAGAACTTACTGAAATTACATACCCATTGTTATGTTAACTGATGTTAGCATGAGTTTTTTTAATTATATTATTTATTATATTCTCAGTTTTCAAACATGCAAGTTGGAACTGTAAAACTGGTATAAAACCAGTAATCCTAAATTAAAAAAACAAAACCCTATTGGCTACTTTACCAATGCATGCTTTATGAGTCCTCATGGCAAACAAAGTACTTTAAGTATATCCTAAAATTTAATTTCAAATTAGTAAGAGTGTGGTCACACAAGTAAATCAACCCTGTGATTATCAGAGATGTCTCAGTTGAGGGGGGAAAAACCAACAAGCTGTAAGCAGATAACATAATCCCTGAAAGTAATTTAGCCACTCCCCATGAGTTGTAAATTTCCCATGGATGAGCTAGAGCTAAGTTTGTCTCACTGTCAAATGTCTGCATTCCTGTGCACTCCCTGCTCCTCCTTCTGCCCCTCGAACGAGCAGCAGGTCTGTTTGGAGGCAGCTGTCACAGCACAGTTTGCTCCGTGGCCAAGCCTCACCATGCCTGTGCCCATCAGCTCAGGCTCAGCTGTGTCTCTGAGACCCAACATCCTCAGCTGTAATGCCAAAGCAGCCCAAGCCAGTCCTAAACTGAACCTAGCCCATGTGCCTAGCCCATGAAGGGCTTTGGCTTTGCCCTTCACATCACAGTTACCCTGGCCATGTGTTGGCATGTTCTCTGCAATGTGCTCTGTTGACTGCTCTCATCTGACCCCACACAGAGCCATTTCATCAATCTGGCAGTAAAATAACTCAGCCAAAAATCCCCTCGTTTTCAGTTCTGAAATCACTGGCTGCATCACATGGGGCACTCTCTACCTCGGGTGCAGATGGAGTAGTAGAGACTACACAAAAAGTACAGGAGAGGTAGGAGCAAGGAGGAAATGTAGAAAAGCAGGCTTTGAAAGCTGTAAAGAAAATAGGGTTTAGGGAAACTGGGACAGGAAACAAGTGGAGAAGGGACCTGGGCTGGCTGGGGCCACAAACTGAGATTGTCTTCAGCAGAGACTGCAGGAGTTAGGAAAGAGAGACTGGTACCTAGTGGCAGTAGGGAATACGGCTAGGAAGAGGGAGCAGGACAGGTGAATTGGGATTCCCTGGGTGAGAAGAATAGGACTGCAATCACTGGCTTGGAGCCCGGAGGGGCAAAGTAGTCTTTTGGGGGTGATGCTGAGGAGTGCAGACTAGATAAGGCTGGATGTGCTAAGTGGGGCCGTGACAAACAGCCAGGGTTAGGGCAAAGTCAGACTAGAAGGCCATTAGTGCAAGGAGGTGATGATGGGTGAGGAAGGAGGAGTGAAACATTTTGTGATCTGTGGAAGATAGTCCTCTTTTGTACTGATACAGACCCCAAGAGTCCCCATCAGACTCTCACCTTTTCCCCACTGTCAGCAAGTATCTGTGAAAACTAACACAGGATTCCCCTCATGCTACCATGTGGAAAACCACAACCTGCAACATGTCTCTTGCTTTGTTAGAGTAGGTGAGAGGGACCTGGGAGTCCTGGTGGACAGCAGGATGACCAGCAATGTTCCCTTTGGCCAAAGCAGGCCAAAGGCTTTCTGGGGTGTATTAGAAGGGGGGTGGCTAGTAGGTCAAGAGAGGTCCTTCTCCCCCTCTACCTGGAATATTGTGCCCAGTTCTGGTCTCCTCAGTTCCAGAAGGACATACAACTCCTTGAGAGAGTCCAGCACAGAGCCACCAAGATGATGAAGGGAGTGGAACATCTTCCTTAAGAGGAAAGGCTGAGGGAGCTGGGTCTCTTCAGCTTGGAGGAGACTGAGGGGTGATCTCATTAATGTTTATAAATATGTAAAGGGTGAGTGTCAGGAAGATGGAGTCAGGCTCTTCTCAGTGATGGCCAGTGATAGGACAATGGGTCCAAGCTGGAGCATAGGAAGTTCCATGTGAATGTAAGTAAAAACTTTTTCACTGTGGGGGTGACAGAGCACTGGAACAGGCTGCCCAGAGAGGTTGTAGAGTCTCCTTCTCTGGAGACATTCAAGACCAATCTGGACATGTTCCTGTGTGATTTAATCTAGGTGATCCTGCTCAGGCAGGGGGGTTGAACTAGATGATCTTTCGAGGTCCTTTCCAATTCCTGACATTCTGTGATTCTGTGAAACAGACAAGGTCTGTTCGGTAGATTTAATCCTTCTGAAGTTTCATGTGCAAGCTGCTCAGATGTTGTATCACAGAATATTTTTCCAATATACAGTCTATAAAAGTACTGCAAGCACTCACCTTTGGGTGCAAAACTATTGATCAGGCATAGAAAAACACATGATACAGAATGAATCAGTGCAAAAGATACAGCGGATTGAGCAGGACTCCATGGTTTGGTTAAGGCAGTATAAAAGTATATAGTGAACAGTAGTGCCTCAGGGGAACAGGCACTTAGGAAGAAAAGGTGTGTGGGGTTTTTTTGACCTCCTCAGTAAAACTTAAAGTGGGAGCCAGATCTTTCCACAAGTGAAAAAGTGGCTGGGTTTGATGGATGCCTAGAGTGGTTGTTCCTAAAGCACAGCCAGCGCTATCCTCAGGAACACTCTGCCTGCTCCAAAGGGCTTCCAGAAATCCCTTGGCAAACAGACCTGACTTACATGACCCCTTTGCCAATCATCTGGCCCCTCTGCTGCTGACAAACACCAAACATATATGTCTGTAGGACAGTTGAATTTCAGATGATGTTTTTGTGTGGACATTTTTATCCACTTGGAAGGATTTGGGGATGGAGGAAAAGAACCCATAACAGCCACGATACTTGCCAGAGTGACTTGTAAGAGTAAAAATAGCTCATGACAAATAATATTAGGCATGGGTCCTGAACGGTGCTTGGAGTGACTAAGAGTCCTGTATGGTTTGGGTGTCACCAGGAAAAGGATCTGTGGAGAGGTAATTCTGTGGTTCAGCACACAAAAGCACATCTTCAGGCAACAGAAAAATGTGGATAAAGGGTACGGTGGGTTAACCACCATTAAAAAAACATAAAGTGAATTCCTGGTCATTCAGTGAATGCAGGAAAACCATCAGAATTTGTCATTTTGTTTCTGTTGACTTTCATCAGGTACAGGTTGGTTAGATAGGCAAGGTCCCTGCTATCTGGCCATGGTCCAGAAAATGCAACCCTGTACTTGACCAACAGGATATAATTATGAAAGTCAGCAAAGCCACAGATAATTACCGTTTGGACTTTTGTGGGCAGCACTATGTGCCCCTAAAAAGCTTCCCAGAAGCCATGAGCTTTCTTCACCTAGACTGTACAGAGGCCCACGTGCTTTGCACATGGTGCTGTGGATGGCATCCGATTTCCCAAGCCATGACTTGTATCAAAACCAGCGTGGCCAGCAGGTCTAGGGGGGTGATTGTTCCCCTGTACTCACCATTTGTGAGGCCACATCTTGAGCACTGCATTCAGTTCTGGGACCCACACTGCAAGAATATCGAGGTCCTGAAATGTGTTCAGAGAAGGGCAACCAAACTGGTGAAGGGTCTGGAGGGAAAACCTTATGAGGTGTGGCTGAAGGAACTGGGGTTGTTTAGTCTGGAGTAGAAGATGCTGAAAGGAGACCTTATCACTGCCAATAATTTTCTGACAGAAGGTTGTAGAGAGGTGTGTGATGGTCTCTTCAGCCAAGTGACATGTGATAGGACAAGGGGAAATGGCCTTAAACCGCACCAGGGCAGGTTCAGACTGGATGTCAGGAAGAAATTCTTTACCAGGTTGTCGGGGTGTGGAATAGGCTGCCGAGGGAGGTGGTTGAGTCACCATCCCTGGATGTATTTAACAGACGTGTAGGTGAGATGCTTGGGGATATGGTTTAGGAGAGGACAGGTACGGTTGGACTTGATGAGCTAAATGGTCTTTTCTAACCTTGTGATTCTCTGATTCTGTTTAAAAACCTGTGCTGTGGGTCCAGGTGCGTGACTGAGTGTTGGATGTGCCCTGGAGGTGCAGAAGGAGACAGGCCGCAGGCAGTGGAGCTGGCTAACTGCCGGCAGCATCTGGAGCTACCTCTGCCCTATTCTCACAGGTCTAGGGTTCAGAAATACCAATGAAATGCAAAAGAGAAAACAAAATACAGGACTTCTGGTTGGAGAAAATGGGGTCTTACTTTCCAAGCCCTGCAGAGTTATGGCAGATCTCACGCTTGAGTGCAGTGTGGGAAATGGCTCACAGAGAGCAGCCGAAGACTGACACTGTTGTGTTTTGGCGAGAAATACGTGTGTGAGCAAGGCATGTGTGCAGTCAGCAGCCAAACGCAGCGGCCGAAGGTCTGAAGCGGCACCAGGCAGGCCGTCCACACGCCCAGCACAGTCGGAGCTGTGGAGCACAGGGTAGATGACACCTGGCAGGACGTCCACCCTCGGCCCTTGCTAAGAGCGATCGCACCGACACCCGCGGCACACCCGTGGGACACCCGCGGCACCGGCAAGATTAGAGTCGGTCCCCGGGCGCGCTGGGACGGATAGCTGTCTCCGGACGCCGCCGTCGGGCCGTCCGGGGTGGAGAACT
>VXBZ01004698.1:950827-1041924 GCA_013399135.1 Heliornis fulica | reverse complement strand
TGCCCTGGAGAGCCTGCCGCAGCCGGCGCCCGTCGCCGTCCAGGTGAGAGAGAGCCCGCCCCGGGACACCGGCTGCCCCGGCCCCTGTGGACCGCTCGGCCCCTGACTCTCCGCTTCTGTGCTGCAGATCTCGGTGCTGGGGACGCCTGCGGAGGAGCAAGGAGGAGGCAAAATAGACCTGATAAACGCTGGAGCGTTTGACGGCCTGGATGTGGTTTTTATGGCACACCCCTCGCAGGAAAACGCAGCTTACCTGCCCGATGTGGCCGAGCACGAGTGAGTGAGCAGGGTCGGTGCAAGGGGCTGGCCTGTCACTGGCCTTTCCGTCCCTCCCCGAGTCGGGGAGCTGCCGTGGAAGGGGCCCGGCTTAGGGCCGGGGGCCTTCCGAGAAAGCGTTTTCAGTCAGATGAGGAGCCAGGTCAGCGTTTCAGACACCGAGCGGTTCTTCTCAAGTGCAGTGTTCAGCCAAGGTCCCTGTGACTCTCGGGATAATCTTATGAGTGTCCCAAAAAACTATTATTCTGAAATTTATAAGAGGTTTTTCATACGTGCTTCTGGCTAGCTATTTTTAAAAGTTTCATTTTAAAAAGGCCTGTTCTTTAAATGCTAGAACATGCAACTGGAGGGAGTCTTGTGGGTTGTAGTTACTTGTTTTCCTGGGCACTAGGTCATGTAGTCCCCCGTGCATTTTAATCAGTTTTGGGAGTGTTTCTGGTCTTCTCTCCCACTTTTGAAAGAGCTGAGCCTGACTGCTGCTTGGATCCTTGTTAACTTCCAGCCTAAGTTTAATTTTGGCTGGTTCACAGCTATTAACTCTTACATCAACTTTTTTTCTTCAGAGTAATTCTTGGTTTTGTCATATTTACATCAGTCATACCCTCATTCAGCTGTTTTGGGTTTTTTTTTTTGCCAGCTAACCATACAGCTCTTCAGAAGTTATGCCTTACCTTCTTGTGATTATTCAGTCTCACAGAATTGCAGGGGTTCGAACAGACCTCAAGAGATTGAGTCTAACCCCCCTGCCAAAGCAGGTTCCCTAGAGCAGGTCACACAGGTAGGTGTCCAGATGGGTCTTGAATATCTCCAGAGAAGGAGACTCCACAACCGGGGGGGTTGTGGAGTCTTCTTTTCTGGGCAGCCTGTGCCAGTGGTCTGTCACCCTCACCTAGTATTCAGCACTTGTTTGTTTCTACCTGGTGCGGCTTGATTTGTCTTGAAGTATTCCTTGCTGAATATGCATAACCAGAATTGTGCACAGTACATGAGGTAAAATTTCTCAAGACCTTACTTGGCTGATGTTTGGACCACACTGTCTACTGTTTTGGAGACAGCTGGTATGTTTGAGGCTTCCTTTTCAGTCATTTTCAAGTAATCAACTCTTAGGCATGTGCTTAGGATCTAAGTTCATGAATTTTAAAAATGTTTTTGAGCCTAATTCTATTTTTGCTCTGCCAGTCAGCAAGGCCATGCTGTTTTTCCTTTGATACTAAATATTAAAATTATTCTTGATATATATTAAATATATTATAAACCTCTTTTGTTTTCAGAGTGTCCCAGTTGTAGTCTATCAGCAGGTTTTGTTTTTACATTGTATGCCATGGTTACTAATGGTTCTTGATCCGAAAGTCTTACCTTGTAGAGACTACACAAGTAACCTCCCTCCAGTGCAAGAGTTTTTCCAACTATTATATTTGGCTGTCTCTGAAATTCTGTAAATAACTGGTGTTCTAGCCATTTCTGACTGGATGTACTGACTGCGGTTTTGATCTTCGTTGTACCACCTTCTAGTACCTATATGCTTGATTTTTCTGGCCATTTTGCTTTTGCCAGTCAAGTTCCTGTGGATAATTTTGGGGTTTTACTGAGTCTTACAGTAGAAACTGACAAGGTTGGCAACACCTAGTTTTCCTTGCCTGGATAGCCCCATCCTGTCTTCTGTCATTTTTGAAGTCTTGACTGGTTAGTGTTATGTCCTTCTAGGCTTATGTCAGCTTGACTTATGGTTGCTGTACCTTATGACTGTATTTTTAATCTTCAAGTTGCAGTTTTCGTTGATAGCTTTGTCTTTATGTTCACTTCTAACCCTTGCAATAGCCATTTCAGTTTGATACAGTAAGATTTGGAAATAGCCTTTCAGAGGTGATGGGCTGCTGTAGGATACAGTTCTTGATAGTCTGTAGGGCAGGTATGGAATTGAAGTACTGAGATAAACAACTTAATACTTCCAAAAGCTTGAAATACAAAGCTCATCTCAGGATTTATGCAATTATGAGATTCTAAAGGTACATAACTGGTTTGATGATTTATAATTGATTTTTAAGTTGTTGCTAAGAAATTGAAGGACTGGCCATCACTAAATCGCTAGTTTTACTCTATCTGCAAACTGAAGCTGGCTTGTGCCTGGAGTAGGATTAACATACTGGGATAAGCGATGAATACATGCCAAAATTTGCTGGTTCTTATTCATTTATCCTTCACCTAATCAGTCTGTCTATTGTTTGTTAAACAGGATCCATGTTGTTCTGCTAACATTCTTTAACTGGCTTAGGGTTTTCTTATTCATCAAAATATGTTGGGTTTTTTTCTGAGCATGTGACCTTTGTGTAACAGTAGAAGCAGAAGAATGTTTCTTAAGCACATGTTTTTCTTTTAGGTATGGGGAATGCATCTTAACATATTGCTTTGAGGGGTTGCATGAGGTATTAGTGGAGAAGGGTTTGGATCTTCATTTCATAAAATAGTAAATGTTAAATAAAACTCCTATTTTACAGAATGGGATGTGTGGCCTTCTTGGAGGACAAGGGAGTATCGGAAAGGGCACAGTTTGGTTGCAGGCAGTACCAGTTCATGTTTTGTGCTGTAACAGTACACTCCTTTGTGTCCCTCCTTGCTATCCAGTGATGAAGCTCTGTGTTAACGGAGAACTGTGGTGTGATTCAGTCTGTGAGGGGTCTCTTAAGGGTAGGGGACTAAGTTTGCATCTGTGCAAGACGGGACAAGCAACTTTGGCTTGTTCTAGCTGGGTAAGAGCTGGTGTTTCACATGGGAACTCAGGGTGGAGCTTTTTATGCAAAGGGCTGGATATGGAGTATATACAGATTTAATTAATATCTATAGTATTGATAAAAATCCTAATATTTGTTTTAGATAAGTAGCAATACTTACATAGTTGTCAGTACTTGCCCCTCATGTAGAGTTTTCATGTAATTTAAAATACTCAATTTTTTACAGGCTGAGGTAGCTGGGCTTGTTCAGCCAGCAGAAGAGAAGGCTGGGTGGGGGACGGACCTCATTGCAGCCTTCCAGTACTTAAAGGGAGCACATAGACAGGAGGGGAATCAGATTTTTACAAGGGTAGATAGTGGTAGGACAAGGGGGAATGGATTGAAGCCAGAGGAGGGAAGGTTTAGATTGGATATCAGAGGGAAGCTCTTCACAGAAAGAGTGGTGAGGTTCTGGAAGAGGCTGCCCAGAGAGGTGGTGGATGCCCCAACCCCGGAGGTGTTCAAGGCCAAGTTGGATGGGGCACTGGGCAGTCTTGTCTAGATGCAGTCCTGGAGGTGGGTGGCCCTGCCTGTGGCAGGGAGGCTGGAACTTGGTTATCCTTGGGGTCCCTTCCAACTCAGACAAGCTTGTGAATTTAATATAAATGATAGATGAAGTCAAGCATGAATTTGTACTGGAAGTCTTTAGGTACAGTGTTTTATCGCTTCTATGAAGCTGGAAGATAACCTTTGCACTAGTTTTCTTCCTTCATGCAAGCCTTTATACCTGTGTTTTTGAGGTCGGCGGGAAAGAACATCCTTGCTGTAGCATGTAATATGTATTTTATACTAGGCTGTGCCTTTACTACTAATTTAAAACTTTTGTTTTTTAGACATGGCTTGTATGTGGTCTTAGTAATATGCTTTTGCTGCTTTCTGTACTGTACACAAGTTTGACAAGAATTGGCACAATCAGCCTCTAATTTTGAATTGGAGAAACGAGTTTGTTACCTTCTGAGAAGAATGTCAGTAACTTTTATGTTTCCGAACATTCAGGAGGTATAAAAAGATGTTGGAGACACTTAATGTAAAGCCTGTATTTCTTGAGGAAAGGCTGTGTAGTTGGATATTACTGATGGCTTTTGCCTGACTAGCTCTTGATATCATTCCATTTATTCACTGGTTTACTAGAAATCCTTCAGCATCTTCCCACACTCAGTTCAACTTTGCAACAGCATAGTGCCAGGTAAATTTTGGTGTTCTGCTGCACACAAATGTTAGTCTGAACAAAAGGAAGTTTTTATTCTAGGGTTTTTTTTTTCAGTGAATTAAAAACAAATAAGCAATGCCTTTTATTTCCTAGCGTGACTGTGAAATACTATGGAAAAGCTTCTCATGCTGCTGCTTATCCTTGGGAAGGAGTTAATGCATTAGATGCTGCTGTTCTTGCATACAACAATCTGTCTGTTTTAAGACAGCAAATGAAACCGACCTGGAGAGTTCATGGTGAGATTTTCATTAAATCTAATGTCCAGCAAGTAAGAGTTTAGGCTGTTGAAATGCTAACTTATAAAATCCCATGATTTAAAGTATTGCATCACTGCACTAAATTAGTATAGTCATTTTGAATGCTATGAAATAGCGCCATTTCATTTAAAGAGCTTGCAATCTTTAAAATCTTGTCAGTGTTCAGAACTAACTTCTGAAAATAGGCTTATAGGTCAGATTCAAAAGAGGACACTGGTACCTAGGAACAGGCTAGACAAATTTTAAGTCTTTACGCTTGAAGGTGTAGTTCAGAAAGGAAAAAAGTACTAAGTTTTGGGGTTGGTTTTTTTGTGGTACATAGCCTTGAATTTGCTTTAGTGTATTTTTTTTTTCTGAAATGTTAAGATTAAACGCTCCTGGAAAATTTATTACAGCATCATGATTTTAGTAGACCTTCTATTAATCAGACAGCATTTACATTGACACATCTAAATGCTACCTAATAGCAGATATAGTGTTCTAGAGTGAAGCTTAATTGCCACAGTACAAAAGTGATAGCAGAAGCCTGTAGTCATTGTTAGTAGCCCAGTCAGCTAGGTGTAGACTATATTCTGATGTTTAATATGTAGTAAATCTTGAAGTAGAAAGGACATTTTGCAGTAAGATGTGTAAAGCTTAACTAATAACTCCTTGAACATGATGCACTTCTTTTTATGCAGTGAGAAAGTTTCAGAAGGTAAGATGGAAGCTGCCCTTTAGCTACAAACCCAGGTTTCCCTCATTATACTCACCACAACTTTTTCCAAGTTGAAATTAAGGGAATTTGCCATTTCTACAGGACTTAGGAAGCTGGGGCTGTTTATTTGAAAAGCTTGTCTTGAGCTTAACTTGCAGAAGTCTTGAGCTAATGATCATTTTATGTCTTGGCTACTTGTGTGCTGTATAATACATGTGTGTATTTCTCTCCAGGATACCTGGATGGAGTCTGGGCGCTCTAACCCTTTTGACTGTAGATGAAGATGCTTGCAGTTCTGCTGGGCAGCATGAATTTCAGACAGCAGGCAATGCCTTGGCTCTCTATCCTATTGCTCCATAGGAAACAAGGCACTTGATTATGAGTTTTAGTGTCTGAAACTCCTGTGTTGCAGGTTTAAAATTGGAGGTGCCTAAGTCTTCTTTTGGATCTAAGCCTAAAACACTTAATGCTGCTTTTTCATGGTTTAAAGGCTACATGAGTACTGTAGGCACAAAAAAAAATAAACAATATACAGAGAAGCCTCCTAGAGGCAACGCTTCCTGAACTACAGCAACTTACTGTGATAGAACTACTGCCATAAACCTGCTTTTCAAACTGGAAATATTTGAAATACCTTTAGGAAGGCATAAGCAGCCAGAATGAGAGTTATATTTTAGGAATACTTTCTTTACACAGTGTGTTGAAGATATTGTGTTGCAGGCTTGCAGTAACAGCTGCAGCTGACTTAAGTGATCCTAAAAATCTTAGTGTTAACCCACTAACAACTTTCCACTACTTGAAGTCTTTCTAAGAATTTGTAAGCAATATTTTATGTGCTTGAACAGTGTTGGTTTGAGTTTGTACAGTACTTGATAAGCTTCTTTCTTCTCTACATATGAGTGGAGTAAATGTTGCCCTCTTCAATAGGAATTTGGATTTTTTTTTGTTCAAGAAATTGTATTAAACAGGCTGTTAAAAAAACCAAAACGTTCTATCTAGAAGTTCTATCCAGATGCCATTAGTGGTGTGCAGTCAACCTGCCTTTAAGATAGATCTGCTGTCCATAGCAACTGCAATATGGACTGAGGTGTAGACATAATCTTAGACTACCTAGTTCCATTTGCAAACATCTGAAAGACAAATGAAAGATTATTAAGCAACTTGTTTTGAGCAAACGTTACAATGTGTCATGCAAATATACATGATATTTACTTGCTGATTTGCTGGTCCCTCTTTTGTGATGTCTGTCCCCATTCTTTGAGCTGCTTCATTTGTTATGAACTAGTACTGGTTTAATTCAGCACTCTGTTTACTTTGTATTTGAGACTTGAAAGGTTCTACTTTCAGCACCAAAAGTAATGATTTATTACCTATTTACATTCTGATGGTGCTGTATTTTCAGGATTCAGTGACACACATGCACCAGTAACTTTGTGCAGTATTTCCATTTAAGGCAAATAGTTTCTCAGATTCTAAGGAGAACAAATCTTATTCCACATATATAAATTGAGGTTAGGAGGCCAGCAAAACAAGCAGCCTGTTGAAAGCAATGAGCTGTTACTGCACTGAAATCTCATGTGGAAATGAAGTCTGCAATGAGCTGTTACTGCACTGAAATCTCATGTGGAAATGAAGTCTACAATGGGCTTTTGTTGAAATACCTAAATGTTGAGGGTTTTTTATGGTAATGCCTTGGATGCCATAGTTGAAAACTCTGCAGTAGTCACACATTTCCTTGAGGAAACACTTCAAGCTGTTGATCTTGGATAAAACTGTACATACATTATACACTCCAGTGTCTAAAGAATTAGTGTGAGGAATAGAATGAACTTTCTGTGCACAGGAGTGCACACAGTTCTCCAGTGTTGCTAAGAGATGCAGCCTACTGAATGTGTCTTCAAGCTGGCAAAATAAGTTGGGAACACTTTGGTTGAGGAAACATTTAAAAGTTGGAATCCAGGGTCACCTTTCTAACACTGTTTTTCAAGTGGCACCCAGCTTGTTTTATGACTGATGCACTGATTTTCAGGGGATTATTTGCAAATGCTAGTTTGGCTTGCCTTTATGTTTGTACCAGGTATCTAAAGAATGCAGTGAAATCATGCTGAAAAACATGCACACATCTCCCACTTAATCTGAAGTGTTGAAGAAACTTTGTCCTGTATGGTCTTTTTTTGCATTCTTACACATTCCATGTTCAGTTGACGTTTTGTTGTTTTTATGTTTAGTTGTTGAGCAAGAAATTTCATGACAGGGCTGAAGATCAACTGTTAATGTATTTAATACTGATAATGTGACTTTTTGCCTTTCTGCAGGTGTAATAAAAAACGGTGGTGTGAAACCTAATATCATTCCTTCTTACACCGAGCTAGAGTTTTACTTGCGGGCCCCTTCAATGAAAGATCTTTCTGTCCTGACGGAGAAAGTTGAGAACTGCTTCAGATCTGCAGCACTGGCCACAGGATGCAAAGTAAGAATGTACTCATGGTCACACACTTACTGTGCTGAAGATAAGGTGGGCCAGAACTGAAAATTCAGGCTTTCAGTGTTTTTCTACTTGGCGTTCAGCTGAAAGAAATCTGTGTGTGTGATACAATTTGCTCTTCTGTTGCTTTGTGTCCTGAAATAATGGTTTGGTTTATTATTTATAAACAAAGTGCCAGACATTCATAGAATAATCTAGGTTGGAAGAGACTTCCAGAGGTCATCTAGCCTAACCCTCTCTGCAGAGCAGGACTGGTTAGAGCAGACTGCTCAGTGCCGTGTGGTCTTCAGCGTATCTCCAAGGATGAAATTCTGCAACTTCTAACAGTGCTCTGCTCCCCTTGTGGTGAGCAAGGTTTTTCCTTGATGTTTTTGCTGTGATGACTGAGTACTGGAGCAGGTTGCCTGAAGAAATAGTGAAGTTTTGAGCCTTGGAGATAAGTAAAAGCTGCATTGAGCTGCAAAAGCTGCTGGGCAACCAGCTCTAGGTGAACCTGCTTGAGCAGGGGAGTTTGAGATGACTACTTCCAGAAGTGTGTTCCAACTTTTCTGATTCTGCTGTATCTAATAGGAATTTCCTTTGTTGCCACTCATCATATCCCTGAGCATCTGAGAAGTCTGGTTCTGTTTTCTCTCTACCCTCCCCATTTGGTAGCTATAGGCAGCTTAACCTTCTTTTCTGAAGGCTCAGCAAACTAATTTATTCCAGCCTTTACTTATGCGTTATGTTCTCCAGGACCCTAATCATCTTGGTGACCTTCATCTGGACTTGCTCCAGTCTTGAGTTCAGGAGCACAATAGTGAAGATGGTACACCAGACATGGTGTTGCAGGAGTTGTCTGTATCAGTGAACGTAGTAAACCAGTAACAGCACCAGTATTGGTTGTAGATGGATGCTATAAGTAATAGGCAGCAATCTGGATTTTTGTGCCACTAATAATAACACTTGGAGCGTGAATGTCTTCTATGTTCACAGAGCCAGACCTGTCATCATGAAAAGCTAAGCTCTGTCATGCACCATCTGCTCTTCTGTGAATCCTGTACAGGGGAGTCACAGTCACCTTGTGATTTGTGTTGCCTGGACATGAGTCTTGGGAGGATTTATTTGCTCTATAATCTCCCTGAGAGCTCGAGGATAGGACATTCTGACCAGTCTGTTTTTGCCAAGATGTTTCTCCTAGCTATTCCAGATGCATGTGAGCTGGAGCATCCCTCTGTTTGCTTTGCCACGAGCAGCTTGTGTAGCAACTGAAGGTGAAAACCTGGGTGATTTTTCCATTAGCATTCTTTTTTTTTTTTTTTTTATTTATTTTGAGGAACTGTAGCTGGTTCCAGTGGTGTGATTGTGTTGAAATGCATTGCTAAGACAGGCAGTTCCACCTGTTCTCTAGTTACAGGTCAATGGCTGATACAGCTGTGAGGAGAATGTCTGTGCTCATAAGAAAAAATAGGAATAGTGTGAACTACTGAGTGTTAAGGTCTGCCTGAGGTGTTGGATGCTGTTTTCCTAGCATGGCCCCTCCACTCTTAACTAGAGAAGGATTTCAGAAAGTGTACTTTAGGCAGAATAAAGGTTAAGATCTCTTTTGAAGCTTGACATTGGTATGGTTTTTTACATTTGTTTTTAAATTTCATGCCCGTGTGAAGCCATTTCATGAATGGGGCTGCAGTTATTGAAGTATTCTAGAAAAGAGAAAAAAAATTGATGAAAGACTGAATTGATTTCTTTGCAGTTGAACTATGCAGTGGAACCAATTGGAAGCTGCTACCGGAAATGTTTGCTCACTATTTTTAGGGATATTCTTCATGAAATCTGTGCTTCTGGAATTTGGCTGTTTAGTGCAAGCCTGACAGAACACCAGCTGTGTTTTCATCAGGCTAGTATTTGGCAGAATGTTACATTTTTGATAGAAACTTGGTGCTTATGTCTATTTTCATAGGGGTTTGTAACAGACATGTACGTAACTTCCCTGAGCTTTAAATTGTTTACATGAAACTGGCTTAGGTTGGTGAAAAAAATTTAAATTGCTTGGGTTTTTTGATCTAGGTGGAAATAAAAGGTGGCAAAAATGATTACTTCAATGTACTTCCAAATAAGAGCCTGCAGAAGGTTTACAAGGAGAACGGAAAGAAACTTGGAATAGATTTTATATCAGAAGACTGTATCTTGAATGGTTTGTCAGGTAACTCGATCCGGGTTTTTTGTTACAGCTTAAGCTTAGATTGTTCAGTTCTCAAAATGAAATTTAGTTTTTAGGAACCTTTTTTAACAATATTTTGCAAGCTTATTTGTAAACAAATGTACTAGCATCTAAAATTTTAGAGGGAGTTTTTTAAGAGAAGTGGAAGTTTAAGCACCCTTATCTAAGTTTTTCCGTTAACAGGCAATTCTCTACCTCTTAATTTTAGTTCAAGAGTTTGGCAAGTTAGTCTTCAAAAGGGTGCCATTCAAGTAGGTGTTCACTTCTGGGGCTTGACTGTTGCAAACTATTTCACTTTCTTGGTCTCTCAGAAGCGTAGCAGAATGCAAGTGAATTCTTGAATTCTCAGGTGGGTTTCTCATTACCCCTTAACAGTTTTTTACAGACTTCCTACACAAGGTTTTTAAGCTTTATAACTAGTATTTTTATAGCCTTTACTACTGGTCATAACTACATCTGAACACTTTTACTACACTTATTTCTAACCAAAGAGTTAACATAAAATATTTTCAGTTATAAAGCTGGTACTGCAATCAAGCTATTGGAATAATTATCTCTGTTAAATGTATATTAAGTTTGGACAGGTGAGGTCTTGGTGTTTGAGGATGGAGTTCTCCAAACTCTCATTTGTGTGTGTGTGACAGCAAATCTGACAGCATTCTGGTTGTTGTTCTCTTACTTCTTTCCCCATGAAGGCCACACTGGCATATTGTCTTGGTTTAAGCGCAAATTCTAACAAAAAGAAGATTTTTTTTCTTTATTCAGCGTGGTGCAAGACTTACCACTCTGCTCATTTAGCTTAAAAGTGCTGAGGAACCTTAATTAGAATGTTTACTGTAGTGAAATTTTCTGGAGCTCTTGTGTTGCTTCCCTCAAACTGTTCAACAGTCTCCAGACACATAGGAGTGGAATTTTGCCCTACCCTTTTTGGGAGGGGTTGAGTGTATTGTCTCACTTTGTTTACTGTCTCACCTCTATGTCTATTTAGTTTTCATATGTTTTTTCAGCGTGTCTTTTTAGGATATCAGTCCCTTCTCTTGAAAGAGAAGGAAATAGCTCAGATGCTTCTCCGTGTCTGTGCAGCAGCAAAGTCATGAACAGATGAGCATACTCGCTGCCACCTCTGCATGGGTATTAGTATCGGTTTGCTTACAGGCATCGCTCTAGGGAGCTAAGCTGAGCATTACAAAGAATTCCTGTAGCCCATCAAATGACACTATGCCACGTGTGCTTTGTGCCTGCTCTGCCCGTGTGGCGCTCGGCCAGCATTGTGTGAAGTAATGTGTGAATCGGAGCGTGCCCTTGACCAGGTGCTGCTGTGGCCTCTCTCTGCTGGTAGGTTAGCTCTGCTGCAGGATATTGATAACCTCCCAAAGCACACGAATTGGTTTAGTGTACCTTAGTTGGGGCACCCCATCCACACTTGTGATGACTTTCTCTGGTGATTGTTTAGAAGACACCAGTATGTTTTGAAAAATACCACTTTTGAAGCGTGGGGCTGTATGTAAATACTGGAATCTTCAGTGCTTTTTCCTTGTGTTTGTGTTTCCATTACATTACGGGCTCAGTGACTCAAAGGGGGTTCAGTAGAAGCTTCAGGATTTTCTGAGAGGCTGGAGCTTGCAGTAACTTTCTGTTGAAGATCGCGCACAAGTCTCTGCATTGTGTTGGTAACTATGCAGTTACTCATCTTTCCAGAAGGAAACCTGGTCTGTATGTTTCTATTGGGCATACTGTTCCAGATGTTTGTATGGAATCTATTGGAACATTTGATGATTTAAACATGCTGCTAGGCATAATATAGGGCAACATTTTTTTCTGTGCATTTGGAGGAAATCTGATCTGTATGTCTCTAGCAAGCATACAGTTTCAGATGGTTTTGGAATGCCTGATGTTTAAACATGGTGTTAGGAGTGGTAGAGGCGAAAGATTGGACTGTTTTTATGAAAAGCTGCCTGGGTTTTGGCTTTAAGCTCTCAATCTTACTAGAAAATGCCAAGTTTAGCTCCCATACAGCAAACCACCCCCCCTTGGAAACTGGTTGTAGTTTTGATACGGATGTAACGATAAGTGGAATTACATGAATGAGGGCTGGGATACAGTGAAATTGGTAATGCTTCATTTGATGTATGAGAGCAGAGGAAATGATCACCAGTCTTCCCAGCAGCTTGAGTACTTGGACACAGGAGGCTAAATCTTAAATTCTTGGTTTAGCCTGGAGCAGACAGAACTCCTGGATTTCCAGTTTGACTTTCCAGACTGACCAAAGAATGGATCAGTTCTGTAGACAATGGAAAATCAACTTATTGCTGTGCCGAGCTGTGTTTTCTTCAAATGCATGTGTAATTCATGAAAAAAAAAATATTTTAAACCTTGCTGTTTCATTTTGTAGGTGAGCAAGTAAGCTTGTCTTGTCCTCTCTGATCATATAATGTAGGCTTTATAGACCCACTGCTAGTAACTGTGTTCCCAAGTAAAATCTGCATTCTATAATTTCATTATTAAGTCTTAAGGCATTAGCAATGTCTTGTCTCCATAATGTACATGATATGGCAGTTACCTGATGTGTTACAAATAACTTTAAACCTTTGTAGCAGTCACTTTATATGCTGTGGCTTATAAAAATTCTTACAGCTCTGCCTTCAAAAGTTCAGGTCTTGGTCATCACGATTTGTGTAATAAAGAAAAAAGTCACTTGACGTAGTTGTAGGTTTTTGGATGTTGTCTTTGGAGGATCTACTACTTCTGAATGGTATCATTAAATTGATAAGGCAGTATTTTGAGATAGAATCTATCACTAGCTAACATACTGAAAGTGCTAGTTAGAAAGAGTCATCATTAAAGTCTGCAGTATTGATAATTATTGTTTTTGTCTACAAAGCACTAGTGTTTTGTCTGGAGTTCAATTCTGATGTTATTTCGAGAGCTTTTGTGCTGTTAAGGTTTCCACAACTGAAAATAATCAAAAAGCACAGGAAAAGAAACCCTGTCTTCAGCCTGGTTTTGTTTAAAGATAGATTTTTTTTTTTTTCTCCTTCAGAATCCTCACCTATTGCTGAGTATTTGCATACGGGTGAAAAGCAGTAACTGTTGGGCCTGGGTTTAAGGCTTATAGCAGGAAAGTAGCTGGACTGCTCAAGGCTTGCAGCTTTCATTGTTTTGAATCAATAGCTTACTATCAGGAGATCACAGAATCACAGAATATTAGGAGCTGGTGGAGACACCTCAAAAGATCACTAAGTCCAACCCCCTGAAATGCTTGAGATGCCTGAAAAAAAAATAAATTAACAGTAAATGGAACAGGAACATGCTACATTTTCCTTGCAGTCAACTGATCATTGATAAACTAGTCATTGGTGAGAGGCAAACTGGAGAGTAGCACCTGGAGATACCTAGTTAGGGAAAACCTCTCTGATGGGGAATTTTTGTATGGATAATAACTCATTAGAAGTGCTTTTATTTTAGTAGTTGGGGCAAAGAATAATCTGGTTTAGATATAGGCTGGAGATAATGTCATACACTCTATTACAGCTTTCAAAACTCTGCAATGCTTGCTCACTAAGAATTTCTATGCTGTTTCTAGGTTCCACTGACTTTGGAAACGTTACATTTGTAGTCCCCGGGCTTCATCCATATTTTTATATTGGCTCTGATGCACTGAACCATACTGAGCAGTACACAGAAGCTGCAGGTGAGGGGAAGTGAAAAGTGGAAGTTAAGAGTTCTATTTGGAGGCCTTATACATTGTAGGAACTGTTTGTTGAATCTCTGCTACAGCAAATCTAGAAATGATAAATATTTCAAATTGCGGAGGACTGAAGCTTCCATGTGCTTCTGTGGTACTCAAAGCTACCGTGTAGTAAATGTAGAGAAGTGTAAGTACTAGATCTGAATGTGGCTGCTTGCGAATACCTGTGTAGAAATGGAGCTGCTTACTTCGAGCATGATGGGATCTGGGCTGAAAACAGCTTACTTAATTGTAGAGGTGCAGAAAAAAGCTGACAAAATACAGAATTTCCAGTTTTGTTTGAAATAGAACATGTAAGGGAAGGATGACCAGTTCTCATACTGTGAAAGCCTGACTTAGTATACGGTCTAGATGGAAGAAGTTTGGAAGATTATCCCTAGCACTTTCAGAGTTGTAATTTTTTACTCGTGTTTAGAAACTTTTACTAGTAAAGTACAGTACTCTGGAAATATAAAAGAGATAATGTTACAAAACTCTGCATTTTATGAAAAGGAAAATGTGAACATTGATTTTTCCTGTTTTCAGTCTTGGTTACATCAGTAGCAGAAAGTTAAGTATTTTCATGTGGAAAATTTGAGACATCAGAACAGACATACTTCCTTCATGCAAGTAGATCTTAAAGAAACTGTTCCTGCAATTGAAACTTGAAGGTCTTGTTTTATAGAACATGCCTTATGCAGTAAGGTTGTGGTTTGTGTCTAATACTAGTAATCTAATCTGAGGTTTCTCTCTTTCTGCAGGGTCACAAAACGCTCAGTTTTACACTCTGCGCACAGCAAAAGCTTTGGCAATGACAGCTCTGGATGTCATTTTCAAGCCAAGTCTGCTAGAAGAAGTCAGGGAAGACTTTAGACAGGTGAAGCTAAAAGAGGAGGAACAGATAAATCCAGTAGAACCTAATGTTGGATCTGTGTTGGCATAGAAACACGTGCATCAAACTAAACTTTATTAAACCTCTCAGTAGGATTGACTTAATGGAGATGCTGTATGTAAATCCCAGAAGGGGCTGGATAAACACATAGCTGAAGAAGTGTTTGGGTGGGTTTTCTTGGATTTAAAGAAGCAAACAGTACCACTGCTTTCCAGAATGTGTGATTTCATCTAGCTGTAATGTTTGCTGTATTCAACATGGTGATGAAATTCAGAGAGATCTGGAATATGTTGCCTTTAAGTTTGTGTTGAGTAAATGATAGTGTTTAGATCCCTTGTTGGTGACTTTCTATGGATTGCTAAAGTCATACTCCTTACAGGGGAAATACAACATTTATGTAGAAATTTTTGTTATCAAATGAGTACTGTTCACTCGGTGATCATAGGCTGAATCTGATCTATGAAGCATTTCTCTCTGGACCACTACTTTTCCTTGGAACAAGATGGAGACTTTAACTGAGCTGGCTTCACTGTAGAGAAGGGTATATGTTTAGAAGTGTGCCTGATTTTGGCACTAGTAGCTTCTAACAGCGGGAGAAAACTGTATGGAAATGGGATCTATAAAGGCTGGTTGTCCTGAAATGCACTGTCCTTCTCCCAATAAATTTTGGAGATGCTGTGTAAGTCATCAGTCAAAAAATTGGAAGGAAGCTTTGTTTTCATTTGTTTAACATGTGCAAGGAAATGCCCTTGCACCTCTAACTCCTACTCTAAGGAAGTAAGTGTCCACAAACTTAACTCGTCTGAAGATGTGTATAAATTCAGCTAAACTGGTTGAAATCTTCCAAGATGTGAGCACAGTACCATAAAGCAGTAAATGAAGGTGACCTTCATCTGTTTGTGTGCAGACCCTTGGAGTAAGGTTTGAGAAGTTTGCAATGAGGTTTGCTTGTGCAGTAACTGACTTCTCAAACCTGTTTGTTCCCGTATCGTAAGCAGCAGATCCATTAAGTCCTGCCAGTTTGTGTGTGCTTACTGTGCTTAATCCTAATCATTTTGCTTCCCAAGGACATTAATGTTGTATATTTTATCAAGGTGGTGTTCTGCATGTCCGAACCTGTTAGGAATTGAATTTGCTTGTTGGAGGCTAATGTGAATACATAGAGAAAGAACTAATCCTTTGTTCAGATACACGATGCTGAGTCAATGGACAGACTGAGTGAAAAAGCGGCTTACTGGTTAACATTTTCTTAAGCATAGGTATTACAGTAAGCTTCTGGGAAGTCAGTGCCTAGAATAATTTCAGAAACCTTTGTTTTTAACAGCACAATCTCTAAATAGGGAACTCTAGTGCTCTAATGAGAATTTTATTAATTTTATTAATATTTTATTAATTTCTATATTCAGTTTCTGATTTTAATAATAAGGAAAACTCTAATTTTGGAGTCCTAACCTATGTTGAACTGTGCATTCCCTCTACATTTCTGCACACACTCTTTAACACAGACCTCCAGATGCTATTTAAGAGTTCTGTTGAAGTTTTCTCTTCTGTTTGTATGTTGTATAGACAACATAATTTGACAGTTCTTAAGCTTTTGGGTGATACTTCATATACTCTGTGCTTGCAGTAATAGGGCACAGACTTAATAAATGGTCAGTGTCTTTGGAAGTAGCTATATTGTGCTCTGTGAGAGCTAGAGGCATAAATAATATTTTTTATTAAGGCAAAATTTTTGTTGTTTGAAAAGTTGACACCCCCCTCTACCCTGCCAGTCTCCCAGGTTACTACTGGGTTTAAACTTGCATGAGTACCCTTGCTTTCTTTAGCAGACTGTTTTGATAGAGGAAGGCATGGAACAGATGAGGGCTGGACTCTGAGCTACAGGTATGTCCAGGATAGTAAGTTGGATACTAAATTCAGCTGAAGTTTGATCCAAAGCTTGCCAAAGGAAATTTCTCCTAACCTTGGAGCTCAACCCTGCCTTGGCAGTTCTCAGACACTGTTGCAATTTATGAAGTTTTACTGGGTTAACAAGCAAGTTTAATTTCCTCAGTGTATATGAGTTTGTTCTCCTGCAGGACCTGCTTGTCCTCCTGCTTTGCTATGCTTGAAATGGAGTGTTGGAATGCCAGTGACAAGAAGACATGCTGCATTGTTGGGTTTCCTACAGGCTGATGTGCATTATGGCCTTCAGTTCTCATTGTCTGGGCTAGCTGGCTGTTGGCTGCATCATGCCCAAAATAATTTAATTAGACATTTGTATGCTAAAAGCAAGTCTTAATTTTGTTTTAATAATTGCTGGAATTAAAATGAAACTGAACTACTGATTAAAGATGAGTTGATATCAATAAAGCATTTTAATTGTGACTGAATTTTCTTGTCCCTTGATATTAGGCTGCTGCATGACTTCAGTTAAATTTCATGTTTGATTATTAATAGTGTGCTTGATTCCACCCCCCACCCCTCCTAGGTTGTTATGATGATGTAAGAGCAAGGGTGTCTTTCCTATTTCAGGGTGCTGTAGTGGTCAGAGTTGTTCTTTTTGTGCGGGTTAATGCTTTTCAAATACAATATTTAATGGTAGTCTTAATAGTCAAACTAGCCCTAAGATTATAAAACCTGTTAGAATTCATAGGGTAATAGGAATGGTGCTTGGGAGGGCTCTCTGGAGGACCTCAGTTAGGCTTGATCTGGTCTGGCCTCCAACTTGAAGTGGAATTATCATCAGTGCTAGGTCAGGTGAGCTTGACTTACAGCTGAAGGCTGGAAGCCCCCAGGGAGAGAGACTTAACTTGCCTGGAGAAGTTAATTCTGATTTGTTCTGAGAACATAGATTCTTGAGGCTTGGGAGTTTGTGATTTAAGGTTTGGATTTTCCTGTCACAGTGTTACAGATGAGAGAAATGTATTCCTGTGGGGAATATAACTCACTTTGATTTTCAGCTATTTGTGCTCATAAATCATGTGTATGTGAAAATATCTGGCATGTTTTTTAAGTCACCATAACTGCAGTCTTCCCCAAGCTGTTTGTAATTTAAGAGTATTGGAATATTTGTCAAGGATAGCACTTTCAGCAGTGACTCAAAATGTGTAGGTAATAAACTATAATTGCTGAAATGACTTTGAACAGCTGATGGCAAATCCCAGCGGTTGGAGGGTGAGGTGGTTATATCCAGACTCAGTGAAGAGTTTAAAGCCTTGGCTAGCCTACTGACCTACAATGTTTCCTTATCCCATACTGGAACTCGAGTGAAAGATATACCTAATGTAAAACAGAATAAGTAAAACCATACCCCACACCACGCACTCCACCATGTAATGCAATGAATTTCTTTTCATAAAAGATTTGAAGGAGAGAACTTGTAGCCTGTGAGCTGAGCTAAACTACTTAGTTTAGAAAGGTCCAGTAGCCTTTCTTAGAGTAAATGGGGAGCAGATTAACGTTCTTGTCAGTCACGTTTGTGTAATCACGCGTTTCCTGCTGCCTGAGTGCTCTGTACCTGGTTCCACTGCAGTCAGAGAGCAAGACTGCTCCTGGTTTACCCTTTCTTGGTCCTAAAAGTAGGTTCCTTGCAGAGAGTCCTTTGCCACCAGCCTGGCTGACTGCTGCTGCCGCCATCCAGGAGCTGGTGTTTCGATGAGTGCAGCCACCTCACCTCTGGTCTCCAGGCTGGTGAGACTGAAGTGTGGTGTTCTGCTGTTTGGGAACTGCTGTTCAAGATTTCGTTGGGTTTTCTGAAGGGCACAAAAGTACAGACCTCCACAGAGTAGAGCTCTTACCAAAATTCTCTATTAAGCCAAAGTTGGGTAAGATTGCTGCTGCTTTAAGCTTTAGTGAAAGCCAAAGGCATCTGACAAACTCATCAAAGATTTTTCTCAACTACATCTGAACTTCCTTATTCAAAAGTAGTGAGGAGCCAAGTGCCTCAGTCCTGGGAAGGAATGAGGCCCATGTGGCTGTGGGCAGTTTTAACAGCCATAAACCTGGCATGCAGTGCTATAATTTATGATTGCATTAGGTACCTACACAAAGTTACATTCTCAGATGTGTAGTCTCAAAGGTAACTGGCAAATGTAATACTAGCTTCATCTCTTGTTTTCCAGCACTAATGGAAGGATAAAAGCACAAAAAATGTACATGTTCATCTGAACTACAGTGCTGGGGCCTTGTTTTGTTACAGCAGTCTGATTAGTATTTTAAATTCAGCAGGAGGTGTAATTTTCCTTAGTTTTCCTGTTTATATAAATACTTCAATTCTTGGAGACCAAAACATTCTTCATACCCTATGCTTTGTTCAACTTCCACAGATTTGTCTGAACAGCTTCATCCTGCCACCTAGCTGTGTCCCGTTGTGAACATGGGGTGGGGGGTTGTCTCCGTTGCTCTTAATCTCTTATTGCTGATGCACCAGTACTCCCATCAAATACTGTGCTGCTTGCTGTGCACACAAGCATGGAGGGAGGGTGGGTGTCCCAGGGGTTTCTACTTGCTCATCAGGGCTTGCAGGGAGTTTGGATCTGTGTTATACTGAGAGAATCCTTTGCTGAGGCACGCAGGGTGTAGAAGGAGAGGCATCTGTGATTTGATGACCGAGAGAATATCCTTTTACTGGAGAATGAGGGGTCATTGATGTTTCTTCATGCCTTCAAGCTCTTTTATTTCTGGCTGAAGTTTACTTTCTTGTTGCTTCACTCTATCAGTAATGATCACTGTCCTTAATGACAATTAAAGGCTTCAGTCTCCGAAGCTCTTCATCTGGGCATGCTCACAGGCAGAGCATGTGTCTATCCATAATCCATACAGACCTGCGTGTGCACTTCACCTAAAACCAGCATCATCCCAGGCTGGGATTTGGGTTAGCCTCCAAAAAATGGGTCTGAATTACATTGCAAAATATCACCCTAAGGAAGAAGAATGAGGACTGCAATACTGGGCCTGGGGTGAAGCGTCATCTTCTCTGTGGCTTCTTAGCATCACCCTGCTTGTGAAAGCCCAGCGCTCTCCAGCCTTACCACTGTTGCACGGTTTAAGGACATTTGGTATTTGACTGGAGTATGCCCTGAGCAAAAAGGCCTTACCTACATGTGTAAACTTCATTCTTTGGAAGGTAAAAACCACGCAAGGCTGTACAAATGTGAAGTTTTATTGTGATTTTTGCATGTTTCTAAAAATAAAACCAAGCAAATCACTCTGACCTACTGTGGAAATGGCAAGGAGCAGAGTGTTGATTGGATGCAAAAACCTTACACTGAAAGGTTAAACACCAAAACCCGCGTATGTAAATATGTTTAATGAGTACAGTTGTTGATTGCAAACACTGGCTGTATATGACATATCCCACACTTATAGAATACATCTATATACACATTTATATAAGACTGGAAAGGCACTAGAGTTTCCCAAATGAAACACAAGTAAATGAAAAATGTAAATCCAAACGTGGAGGTTGGGGAACCTGTTCAGGGAGATGTGCCAGAAGAGAAACTTTGAAAGTCATATGGCAAGTTAGAAACCAGCCTCCCAGTGAAAGCCAGGGAATACAAAAGTCCAGCTCACATTTCTGTCTTCAAAATCTCCCTTAATATGCTGGTCAGGTGCCAAAGAACATATAGTGTGAGATTATTGAGTCTATAATGGAATGCACAGAACTGTAGCAAACTACATAGCATTAAGCTTCTTATAAAGCTGCAGAGGTTACTATAAAATCTGGCACTCCTGTTTGTGTTGTTCTTCAATTGTAGAAATAAATGGGTTCTTAAAATGCTGAGATTCCAAATACATTCCTGTGCAAGTAGTGCCCAAGAAATCTTGGAGCTCTTTGTGGCAGAAGGTGCCATCAGAATAAGGAATAAGGTGGGGTGGCCAGAGCTGGTGGCCAGCCTTTCCTCTGCTTTCACCAGAGCGACCTTTCTACCTTTGCTGACTGAAAAGTTTATGATTTAAGGAAATAGTTCGGTTTTTATAATCTCTTGAAAAGAACTATGTGAGAATAATGTGATATGCAGGAAAGCTGGTACAATGAAGGTAATAATACATGTATGTAAAAAGATGAGCTGTGTAGAAATGAGGGGTAAACTCCCTTACCGGGGTGCGTGCGTGTCTATTAAAGATTTTTAGGTTCTGTGGTTTCTTGGCCTTGGCTGTAAGAGTGAGATGACCGTAGGTAGTCGTGCAGGCCATGGTTTTAGCAGCTGTAAGAAACACTGACTATGCTTGTGTGACATTTATTTACAAAGGAAATTAAAGCAACAACCGGCAGTGTTCAAACAACTGCAGTCTGTGTCACGAGCCAAATGGTAGCGTGTCAGGTCAGTCTCTCCAGGGCAGATTTCATGTCAGATGATTTGCTTTCCTTGTGGAGACACCACTGCTTCAGTCTGGTTCTCAGAGTAGCTACACCTGTAGAAGACAACGGCATCTGCTGTGCCGGGAATAACAAATGGTTGTGTGCATAAGTGTGCCTGTGCTTAAAGTCCTGTTAATCCACCCCTGCGGTAGCTGTGGATGTCGGCGTATAACCCATGGCAGCAGACCACCCGAATGACCACACTTTCTGAGGTACCTCTGGTGCTCCTGTTACTGTCAAGGCCCTGATTCCATTCAACCAATTCTCACTTTCCTGAAACATTTAATCACTTTTGCATTACAGAGGTCACGTTCTCCATATGGGGTATGAGAGCTGGGACTTCAGTGAGTGCCAAGTGCCCCCAGCTCAGGCTGTGTCTCCTTGCTCCTGCCCTGGAGGGTGCTGAGCCTGCTCCAAGGGCATGGTGGGCTGCAGGGTGCTGGTGGGCCATGGCAGCATGAAGCAGAGTCAGTTAGTTGTATCTGGGTCTTGTGGAGCTGCTGTCTCATGGTGGAAGGTTATTTTTATTTCATTCCAAAGTTTTTGGCATGACATCTTCAGTAATTCGAATACAAAGTCCTTACTACTGCTTTGTCAGTGTCTTGCTATGCACTAAAACCAGATGAACTATTTTTTTTCCTGAAAGTGAGTAAAATTACCGGTGGCTCTACAGGCTGCCAGGGGTTCTCAGGCTGTACAGAGCAGTAACGCCTCGACTGTCTCAGAGGAGAGAAGCTTCTCCAGGAGTAGTTTTATTCTTTTCATAGACACTCGGTTGTCTTCTCTGGATCATTTTGAGGAGAAACCTGGTTCCTCTTCCAGGAAACTCAAGAGCAAAACTCCCACTGACCCAGCTAAGCAGATCCAAGGAGGAGAGCTCATGTGTTTCCCAGAGGATTTGGTTAGTGTCGCAGGAAGTCTGGCTTTTGTTCCTTCCTTAGTCAATATACATTGCCAGATATTCATCACAGCTTGGAAAGTTTTCTTGGTTTTAAATATGATCAAGACAAAGCACAAATCTGAAAGTCCACTTCCGTGGACCTGTCGGCGAGGGCAGCGTGTGTTAAGCAGTGACAGCAAGCTGTAGCCATCCATCCATAACCTTGCCCAAGTGTCTCCGGTACTGGACAGTTTGTGTTTGTAATGACCATTTCTGACCTCATATTCTTGGTATTTTATTTCTTGGTACTGATCGTGAGAAGTCTGCTGAGTTGAGAGCTGGATGTATGCACGCAGGTGCTTAGAGAATTAGGGTTTCAGGGGCACAAAATAGAGGATGCACCATGTATAAGCAGCTGGCAATTGCAGTCACTTGTTAAAATAGTTTATCGTGGCCTGTGAGGCACAAGAAGGAACATAGCACAACTTATTTGAAGTACAAAGTTTTAGGTTGCATGTCCTATGTTTTGCTGAGACGTGAAACTTGCGCAGTTTTGCAGCAGATGAGTCGCATCTAATAAATAAAAAATCAAATCCTGAAAACAGCAATCAGTCTTCCTCCCAGCTGAAGCAATGCTCTGCTTTCTCTGTTAGCCTGTGAGTCTGTGCTTCCATTTAAGTGTCACAGTGTGCTCTGTGACTACATAGGTTACGTGCATTTATGAAAAAATGGACCAGTATATCAAGTTAAATAGGATGTATGCACCAGGGAATATTATCCTGGAGTACTTGTCGATAGCATGAGTGTCGATCCGCATGCTGACGTATCTCTGGTTTTTCCTCCTGCCTGAGCCCCTCTCTGACCCCAGTGCCAGCTGCACCATCATTCGGTCTTGTTTGTCTCCGTTCTCAGACATGTAGTGGCCCAGTTCGTTCACGTCCCCGTCGTTGTAGCTGCCGTCCATCATCATGGGGCGCGGCTGAGGTAGGCTGCACGCACAGGGAAGCTGTGGACACAGGTAAGCGCAGGGTGATTTGGGGTTGTACATGGACATCCCTTTTCTCCTTGCAAAAGCAGAGGTGACGAGCCTGGGGGATTCAGGCTGCTGGGACATGAAAGGGAGAACGAGGGGATGGAGCCGGGCAGCTGCTTTTCGTGTGTCTAATTTCATGCTCACAAGACACCATGGTGTCAGGGAGAGAGTGGGGGGGACTCTGTGGAAAAACTCATTTGACTTCAGCACTGGTATCGGGGTGTAAATAAAGGTTGGAGCTGTGTCTTGAAGCTGAGAAAGTCAGAGAAGAGGGCAGAGGAAATCTGCAAGGAGGAATATATGAAGCTTTCTGCATTTGAAGAAAGAGCTTAGGTTATAATTGGGTGTAACGAAAGCAGAAGGAGGAATTTGGACCTCTGTGTATAATTTTAGACTGTGCCTGGAGAAAGGTGGAGGAAATCTGCTGTGTTACCTGAAACCCAAAGCGCAGTATCCAGCTGGTACTACACCCAGGCTTGGATCTTCAGCATGACAAGTACTTAAAGGTACGATCCTAAAGGTACGGTACCTGGAGGGACCGAGTGCCCTCAGGCTCTGAAGACAGAGAGCAGTGAGTTTGGTGGGGGTATAGGAAAGCTTTGTAACTGGCAATGCCTCGCCGCTGCTGCCTTTTTGCACGTGCCGGTGTTCTGCCCGGGGAGCTGGGAGCAGCACAGTGCAGTTGCAAATTTGTGACTGTTCCCAGACATTTGCCACATCTCTGCAAAGGGACATAAAGCTGCCTTGGAGATAGAAAACCTCACCTTGTCCCGCAGTTTCCTTTCCTTCCTCTCTTGCACCGTAGTCAGGTAATTCACTGCCGCGTATTCCAGCACCGAGAGGAAGACAAACACAAAACTGACCCACAGGTAAATGTCCACTGCTTTGATGTAGGAAACACGGGGCATGGAGGCGTTCACCCCAGTGATGATCGTAGACATGGTCAGCACGGTCGTTATCCCTGGGGATGCAGCAGCAGAAAGTCTGTAAGGCACTTTGAACCCAGACTCTTCATCATGAGCACAACTCTCATTACAGCTTCCTGATGTTTGAATTTGTTTTTCACATGTGAGTGGTGTGTGGGTTTCACTGCCTGAGGAGGGTCCAGGCAGCCCTGATTTTGTACTGGGGCTGTTCTGTCTTTTTGGTGAGAAGAGCTCTGGTTCTGGTCTCAATCTGTTCCCAGCCTGCTTCCCCACAACACCACCAGCTCCCACCCCACAGCCAGCAGCTCTTTGTCCCTGTTCTGGCTGTGCCCCATCTCTGGGCTCAGGACAGACTCCAGCAGGTTCCCCAAGCCTGTGCTTCCTGTCTGCTCCTGGGAAGTCCTGCTTCCTGGGAAGTCACCAGCAAGCTCCTACGCCTGCTCTGTGCCTTCCCCACAGCAAGAGCAGGGACTAGCAGAGCCCCACAGGGCGTCACTGCCCACTTACACCAGAGGCAAGCACAAGGAGCACATCAGGCAGGACAGTAGACCCTGTAGTTTGGTTTTATCCTGGTGCTGAGGGAGGCTCCTCTTACTTCAGGGGCTAATTATGTCACATTAATCATCCCTTCGAAAGCTGAAGTGGTGTATATGGGCCCAGAGGGCTGTATTCACAGGAGTACCTCAGTGCTAGAAAGTACTGCTAAAGGCAGTGCCTGTGTCTCCCAAAAAGCCTTAGCCCAAGCACTTATGCTTCTTTTAATGATGTCAAAAGGCAGTCGATGCTGTTGCTAAACAGACACAGATAACTGCCTCGTCGCCACCTCAGGTTTGCCTCCATATGTCCCCTCCACAGAGGAATGTGAATTTAACAGTAAATGACATCCCACGGTTTGTTCCCTGGAGGACGCGGAAGCAAGCTTGGGCTGAAGTCTGCAATAAGCACAAGCAGCACTTGCTAAGGACAAAACATCCATGTTAGAAGGAGATGTATGTCCGTATCATAGTTCTGCTCCCATGGTGGCTCCTCTGACAGACAGTCTCATCTGTATGAATGATGCTGCAGAAGGGAAAGCTGAACCCTTCGCACTGCGCTCCAAACTCACAGAACAAGCTGAACTGCGCGGCTGGGCTGCCGCTGTTACCTCCACCCTCCCTACTCGGGCAAAACTCGGTGAACTGAGGTTTTGTCAGGGCTGCTAATGGTGATTTTCACCTTCTCGCTCACCAAAGACTCAGAAGGATGCTGACTCTGTATGTGTCTGGTCTCTGTTACCAGCAGTAACAGGGTATTTGCTCTCTGATTTGCACTGTGTGCAGCCAGCGCTTGTGCGAGCAGGGAAGACAAGTCACTCGGTACCGCGGGGCAGTCCCCAGAGTGAGGGACACACGTGTGACGTAGCTGAACTGCGTGCAGTGCGGGGCAGCCACAGCACAGGGGATATCGTCAGGATGGTCAAGGCTGCTGTTGCAGCAATTGTCTCTTAGGTCTGCTGGCAACAAGATTGTTTTTACCTAAAGGGACTCTGGCGGGAACAGCTCGGCGATCAATCCAGAAGGACACCCAGGACAACATGACCATCAGAGTGGCAGGGAAGTAGGTTTGGAGCAAGAAGAAGAAGATGTGTCGGCGTAAAGTGAAGTTTATGTAGAGGCGATTGTACCACCCTGTATAGCAAAGAGAAGGAGAACGTGAAGTCACGCCAACATCAAACTGTTCTCAGATAAAGTGATGTTGCATAGGGGGAATTGCGCCTCACTTGCTTTTAGAGCAACCCAGCTAATGACCACAGATCATTGCCATTTACAGAAAAGACCAATTATCAAAGTCAAAGCATCTCTCAGGGCCACATCTCCCAGAGAAGATAATATAACCTATGCCCTCTGACAGTTTAATTCATGTTAAGGCTTGGTGTGACCTTGAAGAGGGACTGTCTTTCCACACCAAATAACCATCAGGATGGAAGTCTGTAGCAGGAATAGCTACCTCAGCATAGAAGAGAGGCAGGTCTGATGGGCCACAAGAGACCTCTTAATGGACAATTCTATATGGCCAAGGTCAAGAGGGATGGTTAGCACCCCTTCTTCACTCAGCCCACTCTTGGGCAGGCTCCCTGGTACCCACCTGTGCTGCTGTAAAAGGCGAGCTTTGTGGTGGTGTGAAACTCCTGGATCAGGAACTGGGACAGTGATATCCTCTCATCTGTTTTTAGGGAATCATTCCCATTCTTCCAGTACAGCATGAGGTCATCTTCAGTGTAGGCATCTAGGGGAGCAGAGCAAAGCACAGTACAGTGTGCTGAGCCAGTTGCTTTCCCACCCCCAGCCCTGTGTGCCCACGTGTGCTGAGAGCTGTGCTGATGGCTGTAGCGAGCATTGTCACAGCCCTCAGGCCCGATGTCTGGTAAGTTTTGTAAACACTTCTGTTCCTCTAACCCTACTTTTGCACACAAAATACACCTGTCAGGTAACCCACTGCACCAGAACTTGAAAAACTGTCTCCCTTGTAAATGTCATAAAATCAGAAGCAACGGAAATGATAACACAAGGAGCAGTCTATCAATGATCAGAGGCATGCAGGAGGAAAAGCCCCTTTTCTGCCTGTGATGTACACATGAATATTACAGGTCTTGTTTTTTAAATACATGTGGAAATACAGTAATGTTAATCCTTTCAGATGGGTTTAGTAGCAGGGCTTCCCTGTCAGGGAGAAAAAAAATACCACATGAATGCATTAAAGCAAAATTAGGATTATCATGTCTTATTGCAAATTAAAAAAAAAAAAAGGAGAAGAAAAAAGTTCCTATAAAGCTAAAAGTTTGAAGTGCTGTATGAAATCTGGCCAATTGGTATGTGCCTCATACTTGGGACAAAGGAGCTCCGTGTGGATATAAGCTGAGTTTATCATAAACTCAGTAAGAAGCATAAGAGGAAGGTGATTAATGTCACCGTTCCATCATGGTTTCGTGCTCACCACGGATGAGCAGATGATGCACAAGAAAGCTGTAGAGCCATATATATAGGTCTGTGAGGTACCTGCAAGCAAATGCTGCTGGAGTCTGCTGACCTGCAGTCAAGTGGCCCAGGTCCTCTAGGGATGGGGTGGCAGCAAGGCAGCCTGGCCAGCTGTCAGGGACCCTGGCAAGACAGTGCTCACAGATGGGTTTTCAAAAACATGGTGTTATTGCAAACACCATCTAATTATAGTGAAAAAATATGGGCAGGGAGTTTTTTCTTTACTTTTGAAGTCTGCTCACTTTGGCTAGGGCTCCTGTGAATGTAGCAGGGGTTTAATTATTATCAGTATAATTAAATGCTGTTTGGGTGCCCGTGGCGTGCAGCCCTCAGCTCCTACAGGTCTCGCTTTACTTACAGCTTTCAATCTCCAGGGAACACGTCTGTGTGTCCAGGGGAAAGCGACTAAAATCCATGTTACACATTGCCGTCACTGTAACTCTAGGAATAATAAAATACACTTCATTCAAAACTTGTCTTTTTATGTGGCTGAAAAACAGTAAAACTCTGAGTTTGGATATTTTCTTAAGTAACTATCTGGCCAGTAGCAGTCTTCTGGAAAGAAATACCTTTAATTCTACTAAAGTCATTCCACTTGATTTAAAACCATTTTTTTTTTCCTGACAAACTAGTCCTAGAAAAGACTAGAAAGTTATGCCATTACAAATGCTACTAGATGATAGAAATATTGGAGGAGAAAATGGGAAAGGGCAGAGAGGGCATTTCTTCCTCTTTAACTATCAACATAAGACTTCTCTGTAGAGATCTGTGCTATCAACAGATGCTTTATATGCTCACATTTATCAAAACCATCCTAGTACCATAAGAGATGCAGGTAGTTTTCTACACACGCTATGGATTTTACAGGTGCCCAAGGAGAACCTACCTGGTGATCACACCTGGCTACCAGCCACCAGAGGGCACAGGCAGCGCCTCTAGTGAGGGATGTAGATGGTATGCCCCAGAGCCCACTGAAAGGATCTGCCTCATTACTCAAAAGATCTGGTCTTTCTATAGTCTGATTATCTCATTTCTGATGGGATGATTTTGTGTGTTTGCACTGGAAGTACCCATAAATCTTGACTCAACTGGCTTGAAGTCTAGGGAAGTACATGAAAACAGAAGTATAAATCATGTTGGGGAAAGATGTAATGAATTGTAGTCAGCCTAATGGTAGACAGATGTCTGTCACGTAATGATGCAAACAAGATGCAGATCCTTATGTCAGTAGCCCTTTTGCATGTGCTGGTTCTCACTGACGCTGCTTTCCTATCTGGATTTAGTCTCTGAGTGAAATTGTTTGGCCCAGACGTTGTTAGGTCTACGTTAGTTTCCAAGACAAGGCAAAGTCTGGCAAAGAAGCTTAAAAAGGCAAATACTGGGGGAAAAGGATACAATCTACAGATATAATTCCTCAAAGACAGGCAAAGGCAGTAATGGCTCGTTTTGTCTTAAGGGGAGATCAGCATTCATACTTCCTCAGTGCTCATAAAGTGCTCCAAACTGCAGTTGCCACAGAAAAAAAAGCCAAACCAAAACTCTGTCAGTTTGCTATTCAAGATGCTCACTGCCAATTTGTGTAGGGCACTTGTTTAAACACAGGACTGTACTTGCAGGATCTAAGCAGTTTGCCATTCCCATCCTCTTTGGACAACCATAAATACTTGCAATGCAGATGAAAGAGTATGTAAGCATGTATGCTATAGCTGAATATCATGCCATTTTATTGTCCTTTTTGTTGTACTAAGGATCTCAGAAAACTTTGCAAAGACCTAAGGAACATCTGAACATCTCATATAATGAGTGCAAAAAAAAAGCTTGATTAATAAGTCAGTAGATACTGTTCAGGCTGTGAATTCCAATGAACAAGAAGATAAAAATATCAGAGAATAAGAGAATTCTTGTCAAGCTGATACCCCACAGGGAATTGTATTGCTTTCATAAAATCATGAAACACCTTGTCAGGCTGAGAAGTTGATCTCCTCACCTTATGTCAGGCTCATCTCTGCCTCTGCTACTCCTAATGTCACTGTCTAACATGCTCTCAAAAGCTCCACAAGCCTTCCCAAGCAATGGGAACATTCAAGGTCAGGCTTAATGACCCTCCGAGCAACCTGACCTAGTTAAAGGTGTCCCTGCTTACTGCAGGGGGATTGGACTAGGTGACCTTTAAAGGCCCCCTCCATCCTAACACATTCTATGACTCTATGACTCTATGAATGTCTTATGCAACATCAGCATTAGTTAAATCGATGCATCTTGCTGATAATGACCTCCTATCAGCCAGGTTATCCTTCTTTCTTGTCCTTCAGAACACATTATCAACTGATTTTTTTTTATTTACCATGTATTTTTATATTTTGCTGCTGTGGAGGTAATGTTGACATTCTTGAATCATAAATTGTACAGAAATTCCCTCTCTAACAGTTTTTATTGGTCATTTGGCAATACCTGTTTTCTGACTGGATGGAGCTGAAGCCATGAAAAAACAAGAGCACTGATTTTAGTTTCTTTTGGAGATTGACAGATGCTTCTCACTTAGCATCTCCAAGTATGAAAGTGTTATATATTAGAAAGAAAAAAATCCTGGTATAATAATGTTGGGACTAAGATCGGCTTACTCCTTGCCTTCCTCTCAAAGCCTATCGACCAGCTGGAAAATAAGGGAGAAAGCCAGGGTTGGGATCACCCCTCAAACTAAGGCACAAAACAAAGTTTAATCAAAATGTTCCCTTCAAGGAGCTTTCATACATTTCACATTGAATGTGTGCAGAAAGAAGGAAGAGTAATTTTTGGGTTGCTCCAGCCACACATGTAAGTTGCCAGGAGCTATATACTTGTCATGTCGTGTGCTGAAGGATGATTTGTCTGTTTGATTGCTTATCATGAAGCTAAAGTTGCACTAAATATAATTTATGCATCTTCATAATTACCTATAAGAATAGAAGTTGCATTTTTCACTAGGCTCAGAGGCTTCCTTATATTCATTCTTTTATGTGGTTTGGTTTTAGGATGAAGTAATGCAAAAACAAAAGCAGAGTTTCAATTAATTATCTGCTTGCTTTCTCACTCACAATGGCCCACGTGGACTGAATGCAGCTTTACCTGAGGCTATAAAGTACCTTCCCATCTGGCTGGACCCGCAGCATGACATTGTCTGTGGTGGTGTCATGGATGAAGGAACGCTTGGAATGGACGAAGAACATGTCGGGGACCCAGATCTTCTTCACCAGCCTGCCGTCAAAGGTCATGCTTTGGTTGTTGGTGCTTGGGAAGGACAGCCTCTCATCTTTCCAGTAGTGCCTCAAATAAAGCGTCATGGTGAAGTCCTGCAACAAACAGGCTTGTGTCACAACTCACCCATTATCAGCATAGCAGTGGTTTTTCCTCTCTGGGACAAATCACAAGCTGTAAAGTGTCATTCCTGCAGGCACATCTCTCCCGGAGCTGCAGGGGACATGGCCAGCCGCAGTTTGTCTATCCTCAGGTCAGACCAACTTACAGGGTTCAGAGTTCATCCAGGTGGGGAGTCCACCTCTGACTTGCAAATGTTGCACTTTAGTGTCTGCAAGCCCCTCTTGGGACCGAAGGGCAGACATGCTGAGGCAGCGGTGGGCGGATGCTGTGAGCCAGCAGTGAAGGAGCATTTGGTGCCTGCACTGCTCTTCATGCAGCTCCAGCACCTGCATGCTGCGACGGGAGCTCTTCCTCCAGCCCAGCCACTGAATTAGTTTTGACTTGCTGTTCAACCAAAATATTTTTTTCCTCTTTCTCCCCATATATATTGTACTGTCAGATCTGAGACATGCTCCTTCTCTGTTATCTTTGGAGTCAGCCCCAGAGGCACGTGTCTTTGCCTTTTTCCTTTGTTTAAAGGAAGCCCTCACCTGTCTGAAGATGAGCTCACACACAAGCGTTTGGGAGCGTGGTATCTTTGGTGTAGCATAAGATAGTGCCCAAGAACTGAAGGAATTGTCTGAGACTGACCAGTCTGCCTTGGTGTCTGGCCTAGAGGAAATCAGATGGGTTTGGAGGGTTCTGGTATTTATAATTATTTGACATATTCCAAGTATTTTGAGATACTGGGTTTTTGTTGGTCTTTTTTTCTGTACAGGTGATTTGTTGGTTGCAACCTGTGCTATTATTACACTAGAGGCCAATGCAACTCTTGGAACTGCTTTGTGTTGCATCCAACTGAAGCTCTCAAAGCTGCAGACCATATAGTTTCTTCTTTTTCATTTGATCCACCTGTAGGATTCTTTAACATTTTCTCCCAGTATTCAAATTTTAAAAAATTGTGCTGGGAAAACTTTTACATTGACACCGTGTTAATATGTCATTTAAACAGTAATAAATTGACAGAGACTTGCTCTTCAGCAAGAAGTCAATGACTTCCTTTTTTGCATAGAGTGAAATACATGGTTGATGTGGAAAAATCAAGTGCTGTCAGCTTTCATTAGGAAAGATTTATTAATGCTAGTTTTGGGCTATTGAACTGGGAACCATTTTATTTTACAACACATCATCTGAAAATCCCCTTAGCAACAATCTTAGAATATCTTCCTCTTCTTTTGGTCCATTTCTTAGAGACGCTATTACCTTTCCCATTAAGTTTGCAAATAAATTTCCAGTCCTGGGTAACAATCTGATTTTTCCTCTTTCTTTCCATCTTTCATCCAGAGAAAACAGCTGCCCTGCACATCCTGCAGCAGCTCTGTTAATTTCAGGGTCAGTAGCCCATAATAGGTACTTAGAGTTTTTTTAATTAATTGAAGTAAATTATTCTGATATGTGACATCTTAATGAAGTTTTATAACGCCCTCTGCTATTTTACCACTTGGTTGCAAATAGGCAGAAAGTAGGAGAATACAAAAAGGAAAGACTGATGTTTGACACCATTTCTCACAGCATTCTGCTGAAGAAACTGGCTACCACTGGCCTGGACAGATGAACCTTCTGCTGGGTAAAAAACTGACTGGATGTCCGAGCTGAATGAGTGGTGGTCAATGGAGCCAAATCCAGATGGAGACCAGTCACAAGTGGTGTCCCCCAGGGCTCAGTCCTGGGTCCATTTCTGTATCATATCTTTATCAATGACCTGGATGAAGGGATTGAGTGTTCCCTCAGTAAATTTGTGGATGACACTAAGCTGGAAGGAAGTGTCAATCTGCTTGAAGGTAGGGAGGCTCTTCAAAGGGACCTGAACAGGCTGGATCAATGGGCTGAGACCCACAGGATGAGGTTCAATAAGGCCAAGTGCAGAGTCCTGCACCTGGGCTGAGGAGACCTTATCACTACCTACAGTTACCCGACAGGAGGTTGTAGAGAGGTGGTTGATGGTCTCTTCTGCCAAGTAACAGCTGATAAGACAAGGGGAAATGGCCTTAAACTGCATCAGGGCAGGTTCAGATTAGATATCAGGAAGAAGTTCTTCACTGAAAGTTGGGCTGTGGAACAGGCTGCCCAGGGAAGTGGTTGAGTCACCATCCCTGGATGTATTTAACAGACAGGTAGATGAGGTGCTCAGGGATATGGTTTAGGAGAGGACAGGTATGGTTGGACTTGATGATCTTAATGGTCTTTTCCAACCTTGTGATTCTGTGATATAACTCTTAAATTTAGCACAACACACACACCTGTGCCGCTGATGTCTCTTCATTTAAAAAGCAACCAATGGTCTCGCAAAGCACCATGGCCTTTTTCTATAAAGCTGCACAAGTCAAACAGAATTGATTTTACAGTATACAACCTTTTCTGTCATTATTTTTTAAACACCCAAAACTGACCCTGAATGGTTTCAGGCTCACTCGAGGCCATAGTGCTTTCCCCATGTTGCTGGGTGTTGCTTTGGGTTTGTTGTTTTGGGTTTTGGGGTTTTTTTCACACTGAAATTCTCAATGCTATATTCTTTCCCTTCTCTTTCAATTTTCAAAGCTTTTCAGGGGCCTTCTGGTGATCTTCACAAGCTTTCTCCTCCAACAGAAGGACTGGGGCCATCCCAGGAATGGTGAAAGCTCAGGGTCCCCTGGCTGGCAGTTGGGTGCCAAGAGCAGCAGACAGGGGTGACAGCTGGAGGGCTCCCTGGGACTGGGGCACACATGAGCCCTGATGTGCCTCAGCACTGCATTCCTGTGGTACCCTGCAAGGGGTTGGCTTGGATGGATAGCCCAAGCTGGAATAGCCACAGTGAGAGGAGCCCAGTGTGCAACCAGGGTGGCTGCTGAATGCCAGATGTGATCTCACACAGCCTTGTTCCTGTCTTACACATGGGAAGAGGTCAGATGCAGGGTCTTTATCCCTGTGGCTCTTAATTAGAAGCACAAAGGAGTTGGGGCTTTCTGTGAAAGCTTCAGAGCTGTTTGATACATTTATTGAAAGAACAAAACATTTTGAGAAGTATTCTGTATTGAGATTTGACTTAGAATTTTTTTTCTCTTCCAAAGCAAAAGCTGAGCTGCTGGGAGGCTCTGGGGATGCTAACAGGGTACATTTGACAGGCTCTCAGTTTTGAAAGGATGAATAAAATTGCTGTAGATCTTGCAGTGCATATGCAGGGCCATCTCCTGTTCCCCTCTATGCTCCTGCTCTCCTGCACAGACTGTTGCTTACATGTCATGTATATATGTATAATCTCCCCATGAAACATCTCCTTCAGAAATGATACCATACTTTCAGCAGTATTTTGTGATGAAAAAGCTCTTTCAGTGTAGGGTCAATAGAAGTAATAGTCAGCAGATTCAGATTAAACCCAAACCTGTCTCCTGGAGGCTGTGAGACGTCTGTTCCTGGAGGTATTCAAACCCCAGAGACTCAAGCCCAGGCAGACTGCTCTAGCTGTCAGCAGGGGTTTGGGGAGATGGTCTCCAGAGGTCCCGTCTGACCTTGACCCTTCTGTGACTCTTACCATGTCCACTTCAGAAATGCTGTCCAGACTTTCAACTTGAACATCCACCCCAACAGGGATTGCAGGGCCTGGGAGGGGGGAAATTAAAAATTGAGGAAGTATAAATCCTGAGAGACAAAGTAATCCTCTGACTTTAATATCTTAGAAATAAAAATAGATGTTTAGTCTGAAATAGAACAGTAAACCAACTGAAAATAGAAACTGTTGGAATGCATAATAAAAACCTAATAACAATCAAAATCAGCAACAAGACTGACCTATCACTGAGTTTCTCTCTGTATTGTGTCATCCTACACAATTCCCTTCAAAATGTAAAAGCCCTGTCTCTAGCACTTGGGTCCAGGGCTCACCAGCCAGGTGCCCAGCACAGCACCCATTCACACGAAGAGCTGCAGGGGTGCAGCTAAAGGGGGTGTGGGAGGTGTACTCCAACCTCAATTCTTGGGCTAACAACATCCCTGAGAGCTTCTCTAAGTACTTGGCTTTCATTCAGTGCTGGGCTGTGGAAAGGACGGGGTGATGGGAGGGGATGAATTACAGGACATAGACATGTGTCACTGAGTCTGAGGTTCTCAAGAGGAAATGTTGCACTGTGATCATAGAATCATAGAATGATACAATACGTTAAGTTGGAAGGGACCTTTGAAGGTCACCTAGTCCAAACCCTCTGCAGTAAGCAGGGACATCTGCACTAGATCAAGTTGCTCAGAGCCCCATCAAACCCGACCCTGAACATCTCCAGGGATGGTGCCTCCACCACTTCTCTGGGCAACCTGTTCTACTGATCTACTATCTTCATAGTAAAGAACTTCTTCCTAATGTCCAATTGAAACCTACCCTGCTCTAGTTTTAAACTACTGCCTCTCATCCTATCACACATGCCCTTACAAAAAGTCACTCCTCCATGAGGGGTTCCCACATAATATGGATTTTGAGTATTTCTTTTTCCTCCTTCAGGCTTTGTCTAGCCTCTCATATACCTCTGGCAATTACAGTACAGGAGATCTGTGAAGACAAATAGTGCTCCCATTAGTGAGCTGCTATGAAAATGAAACCTTTTAAAATTAATTGAACATGCTTGTATGTGATATACTAAGCAGTTATCAATAAAATCTTCTTCCATCAGAGTATATAATGGTATCCTGGATTTGAATGACCATCTGTCAGCCAGAAAGGGTAGATAAATTACAACATGCTCTAATCCGATGGGTGGAAAGAAAGCATGTTCTCCTTCATCCATTTCCCTGAAAGCTTAGGTTGCTCAAGCACACTGCTGCAAGACTGCAGGCAAGCATTAACACACGGCAGTCAGAATATTTTCTTTTGGGTTATAAGTGAAACAGCCAGGTGGGTCAGTAAGTATGGTATGTGATTTGATTATGGATACACATCACCATAATAAAATGAAATTTTAGTATTTACCCATCATCTGGGAATAAATATATGGTGTATTTGCAGATTTTTATCATCACTGAATACCAGGAATATTATAATGCTTGTAATCCCAGTGCCATGCCTTTGACTGTGCTATTTGCTCATCCAAGGAAGAAGGCTATATTGCATATATTGCCTTGCACCCCTGTCCCCCTGAGCATGTCATGAATTCATACCCCAAAATAACAAAAATTAGAGACACAAAAGGCTCTGATTGCCAGTCTGCCCATTTGCCTGACTACATGTTACGATATAAATAAGCAACTGTAAAAGAGGAGCAGTAACAAATGCACAGGTCTCATACCTCCAAAACCTGGTCTCATGCTGAAATCATGGTCGTCTATTCGCAGCAGCTGCTCTGACTTCGTCAGGGGTGATTTGGTGATGTCAGGGCTTCGTTTGAGGATTGGGCTACCAGGGAAAGAGAAGCACAGCTATGAGTCCTAAGCAGTGCCTCTGAGAAGTATGTGCTGGGCTCACTCCATTAACCCATAGACCGTAACCATGCAATTGCTCACAGTAGTTGGCAGTGTGTCATTAAAAAGCAAAGATTCCTGCAGTCAGCATACAAGCTTAGGCACCCCTGATAATTCTGGCACAGAGAAACGATTTGTTTGGTGGTTTTTGTCTCTCTGAAATTATCTCTGCTTATAGCCCAGTTAGGAGACAGGCATTCAAAGACACTATCCCTGTGGGCTGGAGGGATGGTGTGTGGGGTGGATAAATGGGGAAATGGAAGTGGGCCGGGGGGAGGACAAAAGCATTTCTGACATTGAGTTATGATGGGGCATGTGGCCAGGAATTAGGGAAACAATATATCAAATAAGCTACTGGCTGTTGCCCAGGAACAAAATGGAGAAAGGCTGGGAACCAGGCCAGGAGGCAGGCCATCTCCTAACTTGGGATAAAATTATTAGCTCCTGCCCTAGATTTCTAACAGGGATAAAAAGGAGCATTAAAGGAGGTCTCTGGGCATTAATAGCCTGAGGGAGGGTCGTTCCAGAAGCTGCTGGGGTTACACCAAATGCTTGGCAGAGGATGCTCGTCTCCACATCTACTGCTGAAAGTGTAAAACTGGTGCTTTGGATAGTGATGGCGGCAGTTCTAATGTTGCTTCCATGCCTTGATTCCCCCAGAGTCAAGTGCTCAGGCAGCAGGAGGTCTTAAAAACAGGACAATAGGTTTTGCTGGTTCTTAGTTTGTGAAAAGATGGGATACTCAGAGAGGCACTTGTATAGAGTAATGGAAAACTAGACAACAAAGAAACTTTTACAGGGAGTAGGTTCCTGATAGAAAGCTCCTCCTAAATGAGACTGGTGAGCTGTGGTGTACTTCTCACAGGCTCATGGGCAGCTGTATCACGAGAAGCCAATACAACCCCCTCCTAACACAGACCAGCAGTGTCACCAGTGACTCATCTCTCAAACCCAGAGCTTTACCTGTACTCGGCCTCAGTTTATTAATTTCTAGGAATGACAAGTCCTCAAGTGAGTTCTTTGAGTCATCAATTATCTCTCAGTCATTTTAAAAGGTGACCCCTGCTTTTTCTTTAGATTTAATGCAACCTCTAAAAGCCCCATGACATTGTGTGTATTGAGGGAGGATTATACCCAACTGAGACTTGGAGCAATATTAGCAAGTCATTGGCAAAACCTTTAACATTTGTGAGCAGGCTTGACCATGCTCAGAAAGACTCTTTGTCCCTGGCAGTAGCAGAGGAAGGATGAGTGGTGGGATGGAGAGCCCGTGGAGAGGGGCTTAGCTCTGCAGAGGGTCACTTGGAGGGATGGCACCTGCTCACACAGCATGGGTGACACAAACTGTGCAGCCCAAGGGGCAGTGAACAATGGCTGTGGTGTCACATCTCCAGTACATGAGGTTGTCAAGGCATCATGTCTTCCTCTGGGCCCCACTGGATCCTGCTGATGGCACAACTCCCCCATGAAATGGATCTGGGATGCTTGAGCGGTATCCCCTTCCCCTGCCACAGCTTCAGCCTGGACACAAGGATGCAGCTGGTGGGTTTTGCCTACCTGCCTTGCTTGTGTGCTTCGCCATGGGCCTCCCGTCTCTGCCGCTGCGGCCGGCTGCACAGAAACAACAGGAAAAGGGAGAGCTGAGACAGGCAGTCATGGCAGGTGGGCGAGGACATCAGGAGGGAAATGCAGTGTGAAGCACCAGAAAGCGTTACCTTATGTTACATGCGTGAAATGGCTGAGACTTTTTTCCCACTTTTTCCTCCAAAGGCTGGTGGCATGGCAGGTGAAGAAAACGTGACAGAGGGCAGGGGTACCTGGGACTTGCGAAAGGAGGGGAGTCCTGATTTTTTAAAATGGGATGCCACTGGGTTACATTGTGAGCCAGCAGTGTGCCCTGGTGGCCAAGAAGGCCAGTGGTATCCTGGGGTGCATTAAGATGAGCGTAGCCAGCAGATTGAAGGAGGTGATCCTCCCCCTCTACTCTGCCCTGGTCAGGCCTCACCTGGAGTCCTGTGTCCAGTTCTGGGCTCTCCAGTACAAAACAGACAGGGATCTCCTGGAGAGACTTCAGAAGAGGCCACAAAGATGATTAAGGGCCTGGAGCATCTTCCCTATGAGGAAAGGCTGAGTGAGCTGGGGCTGTTCAGCCTTGAGAAGACTGAGAGGGGATCTCATCAATGTTTAGAAATATCTGAAGTGTGGGAGACAAAGGGAGATGGCCAAGCTGTTTTCAGTGGTCTGTGGGGACAGGACAAGGGGCAATAGTCACCAGTTGGACCACAGGAGGTTCTGCACCAATGTGCAAAAAAACTTCTTCGTGGTGAGGGTGATGGGTCACTGGCACAGGCTGCGCAGGGCGGTTGTGGAGTCTCCTTCTCTGGAGATATTCAAGACTCATCTGGACACCTACCTGTGTGACCTGCTCTAGAGAACCTGCTTTGGTGAGGGGGTTGGACTCAAGGATTTCTCAAGGTCCCTTCCAACCTTTACAATTCTTCTGTGATTCTGTGCTTGTCTGGCAAAGGGCCCAGGCAGCAGCTCACCTCCCTCCTCCTGCAGCCATAGCCAGTGCCATGAGGGCCTCTGGAGAGAGGCTGCACTGCATGGACCAAGGCGGACTGCCCAGGGCCCTCTGACAGTGGGAAGCACAGCCATTACACCGACATGCCAGAGTCAGTCAGGTATTTTCATTACAAGGAAACCTTTTAGAAGTATTCTGCGGTGGGGGGGAAATAAATACAGAAATTGCAGAAATATTTGTTTCTGGTTTCGCACTGTCTGCCAGTTGACTGCCAGGAATGCTCCTCTCAGGTGTTTGGCAAATATTTTATAGCATTAGCGGAAAGAATATTGCCTTTAGCAACATAAGTGCTAGCTTGAGTAGAAGCAGCATTTTAAACACCAGTTGTAACTCATCTTTAATTAAAATTTTAAAAAATTAGCTTTGCTCTGTAATCAAAGGAACTTTTATCAGCTGTACTAATTAGATTTTTTTTTTTGGCCATTAGCATACATTTCAAATCCCACTCTAGAGATTTACAGAGGCAAAATTCATTTTGCAGTAATGTGTGTCACCACCTGAGCACCCTCATCCCTTAGGTGAGCAGTGGCCTAAACCCCAGGCCCTACAAGATATCCTAGGCTGGGAATTCTGAAAACCCATAGTGTTGGAGGGAACTTCATCTTCCTGCTGCCATAGAGAAGCATACAACCTCTCCATCACCCAGTCTAGGAACAAGTACACTGGACTGTATCACTAACTCATCCTGAAGCGAAGCATTTGTGGAGGGGGATTGGTGGAAGCTACATGCTTCCCAGAGGACGACTGGGAATAAGCCCAGAGGCAGAATGAGGCTTGGGGGGTCTTGGAACATGCGGCACCATTGCTATTGCAAGGAGCAGCTGCTTTGGCACTTGCTGAACTTGAATATGTTGCCCAGAAAATTGCACTTGCAAATGCAAAATGCACTTTTTGGAGTCTTCTGCTTTGTTGCTGTGTCCTTGGGCTGCTTCTGCTGTGTCTCACTGCTGCTCACTTCTCATCTGCCAACCATCAGGAGTATTTTCACGTGTTCTGGGGATAAGCAGATTCTGGTGACAAGCTGACCTACTTACATGACTTTAAAGTGCCCTAGTAAACTCTTGGCTGTTCAGGAATAATTCTGATATCCAAACAGGGATGAAGAGGGATATGTTCTTTCAATTTCTAATTTTCATTTCTCTTTGTAGAGCTTATCTAACCCTCCACGTTGATACCGGCCCTCCACGTTGATACCGGCCCTATGCTGCCTGTTGAGAGAACCTTCAATTACCATGAAGTACTCATGGCCAAATCCTCCCCATCTTCTGCATCCAGAAAACCTGGGTTGTTCCTCTTATTTCTTCCCTGTGATTCTCCACTGCATCTTAACTAAGCTTTATTTCCTCATCACAAACCACTGCAAGATGCCCCCCCTGCTCCAAGAGAACTGTGATCATTTGTGCTTGGTTCATCACTTCTTTTGCCTGTCCCATTTCCCTTGTCACAGCTCCGAGGCTCTGAGCCTCCCTCACTTTCCTGCCTCCTCCTGTGGCAGCAAAACATTTTTACGTGTCTCAAATCATTCCCCAGTGATTTGACGCCCCATTTCCTTCTATTCGATAAATAGCTTTTTTGGTCCAGGTCCTGAGGGGTGCTCTGGTGGCTAAGTGATCAATGGCAAGTCCATCACGGGACACCATTAGCCTGCCTGTTTGAGCTGTGAATCAATGGCAAGCCACTGTGGCATCCCCTCGCACGTCTGCTGTCCCTGAGCACTCACAGCAGGCAGCCACACTCAGGAGATTTGGTCCAGACGCTGCCCACACATTGCTCACTGCACCCATTTGCCATGGCAGCCACGCAGTGTGAGGGCATTGCTCCTGACTCCGCTGGGGTGACAGGCTCCTTAAAGCTAACTTATAACTCCCAAGGTAACACACACTGAATAATGAACAAACTCTTTTTTTCCCCTCTTTTTCCTGTGCCAATATTTTCTCCTAATAGTTACAGCACCAAAAGACATTTCATGGCTCATGAAGCTCACTGAGATGCTTTTTGAAAAAAACAATAACTAGACCGGTGAGGCTTTTATTCACAGTATCCCTGTGCGTTGCTGGAATAGCTCTTATGCCCATGATGGCAGGTGGGGTAATGCAACCTTTCCAAAGTCATTGTTGTTCCCCCAGGTTCCTCCCTTGCTGCTTAAAGGGATCATGAGATGCTTCTGCACCAAGGACTGAGGCTTGCTGTAGTGTGTGTGGGTGTGTGTGTGGTGGAATGGAGGTGGCAGAAGATTAGTATCGCTAGGAAAAAAAAAAATCAGCAAAACCAGATTTTCTACACTCTTTCTGCAGACAAAAGGCAAAAAGCAGTCCCTATTTTTTTTTAAAGCTTATTATATAGTATGTATAAACATGTCTCATTATCAACACAGTCTAACCATGACATCTGAAGACCCCAGCATGCATTTCCAAATGTCCGGCTTTACTGGATACATGCCAGAGAGGTGTCAGATCCACACTTGCAGCGTGTGCCAGAAAACCCACAGTATTATTTGTCTCCGAAATAAGAGCTTTTGGAAGCAACCACAACAAATGTCAGAGAAGTCCATACCAGCTTAGCATTTTAGTTTGCAATTATACAGCATACATCTACCACCTATAAATAAATCACACTCTCTTTTCACTACAGGAGGCAATATACCTTTATAGTACACAGTGACCCGTTTTACACTCTTATTAGGATAATCGCATTAGGATTTGAGAGCATTTCTTTCTCGAGGAGATAAACTGAGATAGTTTCAGTTCTTCAGAAAAAAAGGAAGATCCAATGTATTATCCTCCAGAGAAAAGTAAAAGTATCACAGGTTGGAAAATACCATTTAGCTCATCAAGTCCAACCATACCTGTCCTCTCCTAAACCATATCCCTAAGTACCTCAATACCTGTCTTTTATATGCATCCAGGGATGGTGACTCAACCACCTCCCTGGGCAGCCTGTTCCACAGCCCAACAACTCTTTCAGTGAAGAATTTCCTCCTAACATCTAATCTGAACCTGCCCTGACACAGTTTAAGGCCATTTCCCCTTGTTCTATCACATGTCACTTGGCAGAAAAAACCATCACCCACCTCTCTACAACCTCCTTTCAGGCAATGAATGATAAAGTAATGATAAGGTCTCCCCTCAGCATCCTATTCTTCAGACTAAGCAACCCCAGTTCCCTCAGCTGCTCCTCATGAGAACAAAACAAACCTTATGTGGAGCAGCTGACATAACAAAGCCAGTTTCAAACTGTTTCCTGCATTGAAGGGGAGGCACCCTCAAGGAACAATGCTGGTGGTGAGTGTGATAAATTGGGCTAAAGCTGCTGGATCCTCTCCAGATTTTTATAGGAGACCTGGTTATCCAGGATATGGAGAAGGCTGAGGAACTCAACAACTTTTTTGCCTTAGTCTTCACTAGTAAGTGTTCTGACCACACCTACCAAGCCTCAGAAGGCAGGGACTGAGAGAATGAAGAACTGCCCACTGTAAGAGAAGATCAGGTTTGAGACCATGTAAAGAACCTGAAGGTCCATGGGACCTGATGAGGTACATCCACAGGCCCTGAAGGAAGTAGTGGATGAAGTTGCTAAGCCACTTTCCATCACATTTGAGAATTCACGGCAGTCTTGTGAAGCTTCCACTGACTGGAAATGGGAAAACATAACCCTGATTTTTAAAGAGGAAAAAAGGAAGACTCAGGGAGCTACAGGCCAATCAGTCTTACTTCTGTGCCTTGCAACATCATGGAGCAGATCCTCCTGAAAACTGTGCTATGCACATGGAAAATAAGGAGATGATTGGTAAAATCTCACATGACTTCACTAAGCGCAAATTGTGCCTGATAAATCTGATGGTGTTCTATGACAGGGTTACAGAACTGGTGTGTAAGGAAAGTCTGACTGCTGTCATCTACCTGGCCTTGTGCAGGCATTTGACACTGCCCTGCGTGACACATTTATCTCTAAATTGGAGAAACACGGACTTGACAGATGGACCACTTGGTGGATAAGGAATTGTTTAGACAGCCACACTCAAAGAGTTGCAGTCAATGTCCCAATGTCCAATTGGGACTGGCACTATTTAACATCTTTGTTGGGGCCATGGACAGTGGAATTGAGTGTGCCCTCAGCAGTCTGCCAACAACACTAAGCCATGTGTTGTAGTCAACATGCTGGAGGGAAGGGATGCCATCTAGAGGGACCTTGACAGGCTGGAGAGATGGGCCCATAAGAACCACATGAGGTTCACCAAGGGCAAGCGCAAAGTCTTACACATGGGTCAGTCCAATCCCAAACAGAACTGCAGACTGGGCAGAGAATGGATTGAGACCAGCCATGAGGAGGTGACCTGGGGATGCTGGACAGTGAAAAGCTGAACATGAGCTCGCAATGTGCACTTGCAGACCAGAAAAACAACTGTGTCCTGGGCTGCATCAAAAGAAGTGAGACCAGCAAGTCAAGGGGAACAATTCTTCCCCTCTACTCTCATGAGACTCCATTTGGAGTTACTGCCTCCAGCTCTGGTAGTCCCCAGTACAAGAGAGATATCGAGCTGTTGTAGTAAGGCCAGAGGAAGGCCACAAAGATGATGAGAGGACTGGAGTACCTCTCCTATGAGGACAGGCTGAGAGAGTTGGGCTTGTTCAGTCTGGAGAATAGAAGACTCTGGGGAGATCTTATATTGGCCTTCCAGAACCCGAAGGAGCCTACAGGAAAGGTGAAGAAGAGCTGTTTACAAGGGCATGGAGTAAAGTACAAGGAGAAATGGGTTAAAATGAAATAAGGTAAATTCAGATTAGACATTAGGAAGAAATTCTTGGCTATGCAGGTGGTGAGACGTTGGCACAGGCAGCCCAGCAAAGCTGTGGCTGCCCCCATCCTGGCAGTGTTCAAGGCCAGGTTGGATGGGGCTTTGGGCAGCCTGGTCTAGTGCAGGGTGCCCCTGCCCATGGCAGGGGGTTGGAAGTAAATGGCTTTGAGGTCCCTTCTGACCTAGACCATTCTGTGATACTATGATTATCAGATTTCATTAAATTCTTGGTCGGTCTGTTCTCTCCATCCCTTATGTTATTCTTAGGTCTGCAAAGAGGATGAACAGATCCTGTCTCAGGAAATACTGCTGAGATGTGGCTGTGGCAGAATCTCTGTCCTTTTGGTTGCTTATGTCATCAACAACATTTTGGCTGGGGGCTGTGGCTGCAATTGACTCCGTGTGGGAACTTCTCAGATTAGCTGCATCAACATCTGAATAATTAGGATTTAGATAAGAAAGCCCATGCTCTTGGCAGAACATGTGTGTTTTGCAAAACTGAAGGTCATAGATAGGAGCTAGGAGTATGAGAACAAGAAGAGATGTTTTGAGAATTTAATTGTCTTCTGAAAAACAGTCCTGCTTAATGAAAACAAGAGCAGGTGTTTATGCAGCGAGCTTTCTCACAAGATGGACAATAAAAGGGGAGCCTTGCTGAAAGGGGGGACACAACAAGATGGATGTTGAACTGAAGCAAAGGTTCTCCCAAACTCATCATGGTGTGCTGAGCTCTTTTCCAATCGCCAACACCACTTGCATCTCTGACAACCCCAAACCCCCTGCCCTGAGCAGAGGTGCCCACCACCCTGGGAAGCCTGGCAGCTGGAGCAGAGACACGAGGGGGTGTCCACTTAATCTCTGCTTATCTCATACCTGGTTGATGCCTCCGCCCTTTCTTCAGTGCAGCCAATCCACAGTGTCTCCTACCAAGATAAGGGAAGGTGTGGATCTTGTTGATCCAGTTTTCGTCAGGACTTTTACTTAGAAAGCAATGAAAGTGATGAAAACTGAGTCATCCCTGCCCACCATGACATGGCACTTGGCTATGGGCTCCCTGGGTGGACATTGGAGGGGCAACTTGTGCTGAACCTCCTGTCCTGTCATTTTGCCCAGCCCTCATGCCATGCCAGGCAGAGGAATGGCAGGAGCCATGTTCTCCTCAGTCTACCCATAAATTCATGGCTGGGCAAGGCCCTGACAAAATGCTGCCTGAAGCAGAAGGACCAGGAGAGAGCAGTAAAGACAGGCCAGCTCCCATCAGGGGACAAAGCCTTGGCAGGGAGGACACAGGAATGGCAAATGTGTAATGATACTTCCAAATAGCTGTGAGGGGTGTAAAGTTCTTACTAAAGACCTAAGCCTAAATGTTTAACTGGGTTTTGTTTTTCCCTGGTTTATGACTGAGTAGTGCCTCATATTTATTCCATTTCAGCACCATGCTAAAGGGAAAAACCAGGTGGAGGATGCTGGATCGAGGAAGGAGGGAGAGGCAGGAATGGCTGGAGGAGGCCCACATTTTTGCACCAACATACAGAAGACCTCTACAGAGAAAAAGGGGGCAGAGACAATGAGAGCTTGGATCTGCTACACATCTTGTGCTTTGGATGAGACTGAGGAGGAAAGAGGCTGGATAGGAAGAGATGGGGAGGGAGAAGTAATGCTGACTAAGGCTGAGAGGAAAATGTCAGAAGGAGCAGAAACGACGCACTGGTTAAAATAGAGCCCAACTGTTGCACAGGATGACTCCTGGGGTAGGGACCCCCTGGAAAAGCTTCCATAAGTATGGGTGTCCCTTCACCACAGAGTGATGTGGAGTAGAAATGCTGCTGGCCCCTGAAATGCATAGCCCAGCCTGATCATGGCTGAGCTAATGGACCTCCCAGGCTGTGTCCCAAAGGAAGGAAAGCGGTTTTGGATCAGGAAGTTCACAGAAAGTTCCCCCATAATGGGTCTTTGACTTACAAATGAATTGGGAAGACCTTCTTATCAAGCAGGAAATGCTGGTGGAGATGTGGTACAGCAGGTCTAGGTGAAGACTGAGAGGTAGACCAGAGCCCAAAGAAGTGCTTCAAGGGAAGAGGAAAGCGAGGTAGATAAATGGGAAGAAAACCCACCCACCACCCGAGGAAGGAAATAGGAAGAAGCTGCTGTTATCCAGCGACATTCACTCCCGGAGACACAACCCACCATGTAACATGCTCAATCCTGGGGACAATGTAGGCTAGAAATCCACTAATTTGTACTCAAAGTGGGAGAGTTACAAAGTTGTGAGCTGTAAACAAGCCACTAAAAACTGAGAAAATTTGATTTCAAAACATATTTCTGAGCTTTTGGAAAGCTCTTGTTTGACTGTAATTATATTGGGTATTGTGTCTTTATGATTAATATGTTTAAAGATGGTGAAGAAAGGTGACCTATTGCTATTGCAGGTGGTTAAATCTATGAAAATAAATGGGAAAAGAGCACTATTTGTGATGTTTATGTCATGAAGTCTGAGTAACAGTGGGATTTGGAGCTGTTCTACCATCTTTTTTTTGAGAGATACAGAAAATTCAATGAAAATGTCATTTTAATCCAGCATTACTTGAAGATGGATCAAACTCAAAATGCAAAACATGCAGAGATAAGAAACATACATACACCCCTATATTTTGCACTTTGTTCTTTGCCTGGATATAAACAGAGGCAAAAGAAAATACCCAACCAACTTACACATACTGATTATTCACACAGATGCCATGCCACCTAAGATCTCAGTGCTATAGCAGAGGCTGCAAAAATTAAAGTGCCTCCAGAAATTGCATCCAGTGTGTGTGTGTAGGGTTTCATGTTATACAGGTTGAAAGGAAGGGCTGGAGGGAGCAGAAGGGGCATGACTGAGGTCCATCCTGCGGCTGAGGAGGAGGCAGGCCCACTGCCAGGACTCCGCAAAATGACAAGGAGAAACAGATGAAGGGAAGGAGAGCAGCCAGTGTAGAACATACTGAAAGGTTTCATGTCTGTCCCAGTCTTCAAAGAAAAGTTGACTTGTGGGAAAGTGCCAGTAGAGAGCAGTTGAGGGAATTAAGGGAATATTTAGATAAATTGGAGGTATTAAAGTCAACAGAGACTGACGGTACTTCCCCGGGAGCCCTGGGAGTACCAAATGTTGCATTCTCTGAGCTGTAAACAGGTACCTCCAAGGACGCCTGGCAGATGGGCAATACCCCTGAGAGAGGGTGAACACAGAACCTGTTTTTAAGCAGGGGACAAAAGAAGGATATTGGAGCTTGATGTTTGAAAAGAAACTGGGGCAAGCTCGTGATCTGTTTGTCTGCTCCCCTGGGGATAATGAGATTGTAAAGATCAGTCAATGTGAGTCTTTGCAATAATTGACGTCAAACCAGTCTAATGTCCTTTCTGACAGTGTAACTGGCCACCTTAGTGTAAGCAGGAGGAAAAGCATGTTTGAATAAGGTTTGTAATATTTCATTATTAAACTAGGGAAATACGTCTGAGATGAAACCATGACTTTGTGCATGGTAGAAAGACTCTGGTTAGAGTAACTGCTGTTACTTTACTGCCAAGAGACATTAAATGATGTCTTACATCCTGGAAACTACTAGTCAATATTATCAATAATAATGCAGGTGACAAAACTAGAAAACTCATGCATGACAGCATACTCGAAAGAGAAACAATTTGATGTCTAGGATTGGAATTCAAATCCATTTCAACACATTGGAGAAATGGTCTCATGTCAGCAAGATGAATTTCAGCAAGACAATACAAAGAACTGCATGGAAGATAGAGAAGTAATCATATGAATGCAGAATGGAGAGTTACTAGCTAATTATCAATACTGCACTTGTCTTCATTCCTTATTTATGGCAATGCAAGCACTCTGCCTTCATAAGGGCAAAGACAACATTAACAACTAAGGAATTTGTTTGCACTACATAAAAATACACAACTGCAACAATTCTTCTGTTACATCAATGTTAAGAAATATTCATATTGGCACAGGAGCAGAGGCAAATTTGAAGTAAATGGACTGAACAGTAACAAGTCACCAGGCTTTCACCCAGAAGAAAGCCAAGTAAGAAACTGTTGAACCAGCATTTAAACTGTTCTTAGTGCCACAGGAGTGGAAGGTGGAAATTTTCCACTTCTTTGGAAGAATTGGAATCTGAAAAGCTACATACTGCTGCACTGGTCAAATTAGCTACAACCATGGTATAAAATACCAATGATGGACACCAGATAAATATACTATATATCGAGGTCAGTAAGACTTTTACTGAGGGATGTTATACACTATAAATGTAATAGACATCTCAAAAAAATATAATGATCTTGTAAATCAGGGTGATCTAGATGACACAGTACCTTAGTTTTCAGAAAGGTGCTGATGGGTCCTTTCCAGAGGATTATAAAGAAACCAACTGATCAGAAACAGGGAACTTCTCTTCTTGGGAACAGTTGGAAAATAAGAAACAAAAAGCACAATAGAGATTTTTCACTGTGAAGAAAGGTTTTCTGCACAGTTCCATGGAAATCTATGGTAGGATCTCTTTTGTTCAATAAATTTATAGGTTTTCAGGAAGAAAGAATAATCAGGTGCAACAATTTTACTGAGGTAAGCCATTCAATGTAGTCAAAATCGGAACTGGGAGTGGAGAATTACATCAGGATCTCACAATACCAAGAAACTTCAAATAAAATGTCGATGTTAGTAAATTCAGAATAGTGTCTATTATTTTATACTTCATATTTTTGCTTTTTTTTCAATGTATTTTCAGAAACAAGACAGCTACTGCTTAGGAAGGAGGTCTCAATGTCATTGTGGCCAATTCTTTGTAAGAATCAGCTTAATGCTTGCCAGTGCTCAAAAAAAAACCAACAGAAGGTTGGGTGTTACTGGGAATGGAGGAGCAAACAAAGCAGAAACTGTTCCAATGCCATTAGTAACACCAAGGCATGCTCACATCTCAGAGATCCAATGCCCACTGGCAGACAGCCTTCGACACTCTCTCCCACAGCATCCTCCTAGAGGAACAGTCCGTTCATGGATTAGATGAGGGGACAGCCTCTGATGGGTTAAAAACTGTCTGGAGAGCTGGGTTCAGAGAGTTGTGGTGAATGGAGTTAAATCCAGCTGGCAGCAGGTCACAAGTGGTGTCCTCTAGGGCTCGGTGTGGGGGCGGTCCTGTTCAACATCTTCATTAATGATCTGGACGAAGGGATTGAGTGCTCTCACAGTAAGTTTGCAGACGATACCAAATTGTGTGGGAGTGTTGATCTGCTGCAGAGCCGGAAGACTCTGCAGAGGGATCTGAACAGGCGGGATCGGCAGAGGCCAACGTTATGGGGCTCAGCAAGGCCAAGTGCCAGGCCCTGCACTTTGGCCACAATAATCCCAGGCAGCTCTACAGGCTTGAGGCAGAGTGGGTGGAGAGATGCCTGGAGGAGAAGGACCTGGGGGTGTTAGTTGACAGCCAGCTGAACATAAGCTGGCAGTGCGCCCAGGTGGCCAAGAAGGCCAAGGGCATCCTGGCCTGTATCAGGAATAGTGTGGCCAGCAGGAGCAGGGAAGTGATTGTCCCATTGGACTCAGCTCTGGTGAGGCTGCACCTCGAGTGTTGTGAGCAGTTTTGGACCCATCACTCCAGGAAGGTCCTTGAGATGCTGGATCATGTCCAGAGAAGGGCGATGAAGCTGGTGAAGGGTCTGGAGCACAAGTCCTATGAGGAGCGGCTGAGGGAGCTGGGGCTTTTCAGTCTGGAGAAAAGGAGGCTGAGCAGAGACCTTATTGCTCTCTACAAGTACCTGCAAGGAGGGTGTAGAGAGGTGGGGGCTGGTCTCTTCTCTCAGGTAACATGTAATATGATGAGATGAAATGGTTATAAACTGCATCAAGAGAGATTTAAGTTGAACAGCAGAAAAAGTTTTACTGAAAGGGTTGTTAGGCATTGGAACAGGATGCCCAGAGAAGTGGTGGAGTCACCATCCCTTCAGGTATTTAAGAGGTGTGTAGATGATGTTCTGAAGGACATGGTCTAGAGGTGGTCTAGGCAGGGTTAGGCTGTGGTTGGACTCAATGATCTTGGAGATCTCTTCCAACCCAAGTGATTCTATGATTCTGTGATTCTTCCAACCCGAGGGATTCTATGATTCTGTGATTCTATAGTTTGAAAAATAGGAGAGCAAGAGAAGAGAGAGAGAGAGAGCTCAGAGGTTAAGTGGGCTTCCAGGTAGTCTGAAAAGACTCTCTGGGTGGGAAGGGTGAGAACACTCGAGAGATACAGTGCAGTGATATCAAATCAGAAGTAGCATAGTGAAGATGAGCTGGGATTTGTTGCTCCAGACTTTCCACAAAATATTACAAGGAGAAGAAATTTGAAAGGAAGTACATAAACACAGTATGTTGTCACATATTGGAATTCACTCTCACAGAAAGATGCAACTGCAGAAAACACAGACAGTGAATTGGGAAGGTATCTGGGCAGTTTACAGAAGAAAGACCAGCAGGAACATTTCAGATGTGAATCCAACCCTTGGATCAGGAAATCATTTAAACTGCTTCAGGAAGAAGAAAACTGCCTTACAGTAGCTTTGGGTTTGGTCTGGGGACTCTTTTTTTGCTAGGCTGCAGATAGGTTTTTAGAGTCTTTCATTCTCACACTAGCTCACAAAACACATTGGAGTCATGGTGATCTAGAAAACAGTATGAAGTAGCTGGTCCTGAGCAAGGTATGTGGTGACAACGTTGACTGGAGATATTATCATCAGCGGCACAGTGAAGTGGCTACTTACATGGGTGTATGTGGGTAGCTACTGAAGTACCAGTATGGACAGTGTTCTGCCATGAATCACCAGAATAAAGACAGGGAGCTATGTGAAATGTGGGCACAAAATAAGTTCTAGAAAGGATGAAAGGAGGCTGGTGATGATGAAGGTAGAAAATACCATTTTCAAAGCATCATCTTTTGCAATGATAAGCAGAAAGAGGACACTTTTGGCTATGTTGTGAGAAAGTACCACAAGACTTCCAACAAGATTTCATTCAAGGGTGGAAAGTTAAAATGAGAGAAACATCAAATCAACAATGAGAAATAAGTTAACGTATATCAAGGTAAAGAAATGAGTCCTGTTCCAACAGAAGAAAAGGATTTCTGGCAAGTGGAAGAAGAGGTGAGACAGCAACAGCTACTAGAGGAGAGAAGGAAGTTGCAGAATAACACAGAGTTAAAAGCAGCTGGAGGAAATATGACAGAACATGTGACAGAGGAAATGACTGTGCTTAGGGTCAACTAAATGGGGCAGGTGAAGCAGAAGGAAGGCAGACAGTGTCTGGGACAAAAAGGTGAAGATCAGTTTGGAGAAGAGGAGAGGCCTTGAATAAGGGAAAGAAAAGGAGTGAAGGGGGTGGAAGTGAATGGAGGAAAGAGAAAGGCAAGTTGTCAACAGGTGAGGTGGAGAAACTTCATTTGCATTGCCTGAAGTCCACTCTGGACTTCTCATTGCACTCTTGATACCCAGCACTGCTGGTGCATATGGACTCAAGGTGCAACACAAGCTGATGTTCTTAAAAAGCAGGGCCTTGGGAGCTTGCTCAGTGCTTCACCAGATCTGGCTCACTGTTGATAATGTGCTCCTATAGGCAATGCTTTCAGCATGCATTTTATGGGCTTATCCCTGAAGATCTGATCTAAAGACAGCTTGCATTAGTAAGCTTTGTTCATGCAAATAAATGCTTTCAGGATCAATCCTGAAGATAAGATACAAGAGCAAAACTTCAGGCCAAGGGAAGAAATCCTGTTAGGGATGAATTTATAAGGCCAGAGAAAGTATTTGGCAAGGCAAGAAAGTAGGAGCTGTGCGATTTACAGTGCGCAGAGCACTCACACACAACATGGCCAGGGTACAGGGGAGCTGACAAGACAGAAGTCCTATCCAAATTCGACAAAAGGAAGGGAAGGTAACTAATGTTGTGGTTGTTTGGTATGATGCTGAGCCTTTGAGAAAGGACCAGGAAGGAACCATGGCCATAATGATGCAGAGTGGCTCCCTTCACTTAAGAAGAGTGTCACTAATTGTAATAACATCTGAAAATGTCACAAAGGCAAATGCCACAGAAGAAACCTTGTTATAACAAGCTCAGGGCTTATTTTAAAAGATGTCATTCAACCACTGTAAAAGATAGCTCTGCTAACAGAAACATGGACAGGGAGCTCTAGAGGAGTGGAAAATGAATTGCTTTTTGGAGACCAGTGAGGCAAAATTATTCTAGCACAGCCAGGGAATGGTAGAGACATGACCGAAAACATGAAGAGGGTCTCTTAGCTAAGATTAAACAAACGTGATAAACAGTCTTGTACAGTGAAATCTGCTGAGAGCTGTTTCTCTGAAAGGTGGTCATAATGTTATCCAGGGAAATTTCAGTGTTAAAAGAGATTTATTTTTTTTTCCCAGCAGTTAGATCTGGCAGAACAATCTCAGCTCAGCCCCAGGCCGGCCCTGTTCCTGTTGCTCATCCTCTCTAGCAGATTCTGCAAGTCTAATTAGCAGCACAGGCTTTGGCCCTTTTGTTGGCATAACGAAGTTGTGACCTCTAGTGACCCTTTGTATCCATCTAGTGACCCCCGTGCAGTCTGGTGGCTCTGCAAGAGCCTGAGCAGTTGGGAAAGCAGCAGAGAGCCCACTTGTCGGTGGTCCAGATCTCAGCCCCTGTCTGTAGGAGTTTTGGCACTGCGGATTTTGCAGGAGTGAAAAGCTTTGCAAACCCGGCAGGATTTGCGCACGGCTGACTGCGAACTGCGAACAGGTCTGCAAGGTGAGAAGGGATTTATTTTTATAGTGCTGCTCTTTCAAGCAAAATTCCTTTGAGGTTATTTGTCCTGGAGATTAGCAAAAATAAGTAGCTGAGTCTTTGACTGACACTGACATTTTTACAGTGATTTACAATGTTGGAGGGCTCTGTATGAAGTCCCAGGAAATAAAGCTATCTCCTTTGCCGCTGTCACTGTATGCATACTTTGACCTACACTTATGTGGCATTTCCTTGTCACAGTCTGCACTGCGTCCCAAAGCCTCAGCTCTGGTGATTATACTCAGCTCTGGTGAGGCTGCATCTTGGGTGTTGTGAGCAGTTTTGGGCCCATCACGCCAGGAAGGACCTTGAGATGCTGGAGCGTGTCCAGAGAAGGGCGATGGAGCTGGTGAAGGGTCTGGAGCACAAGTCCTACGAGGAGCGGCTGAGGAAGCTGGGGCTTCTTAGTCTGGAGAAATGGAGGCTGAGGGGAGACCATATCACTCTCTACAAGTACCTGCAAGGAGGGTGTAGAGAGGTGGGGGCTGGTCTCTTCTCTCAGGTAACATGTAATATGATGAGACAAAGTGGTTATAAACCACATCAGGGGAAATTTAGGTTAGACATCAGGAAAAGTTTTACTGAAAGGGTTGTCAGGCATTGGAACAGGCTGCCCAGTGACGTGGTGGAGTCACCATCCCTGGAGATATTTAAAAGGCGTGTAGATGTTGTGCTGAAGGACATGGTCTAGAGGTGTACTAGGCAAGGTTAGGCTTTTGTTGGAGTCGATGATTCTGAAGGTCTCTTCCAACCCAAGTGATTCTATGGTTCTAAGTGATACTGAAGGACATGGTTTAGTGGTGGTCTTGGCGGGTTAGGTTGATGGTTGGACTTGACGATTTGAAAGGTCCTTTCCAACAAAGACAATTCAATCACATATAATGCCTCATCAGGTTAATTGCAGGAATACTTTGGGACCTTTTGCAAAATTCCTGTCATGCAAACCCGGTCCCCTAAACACTGGTGCGTGAACTCATGTGAGTAAAACCATGCTGCCTGCTCAACCCTCTTCAAGGTTGTTGTGTCTTGTAGCAGAATGCAGGTGCCTTAGGGTACCTACAGTGCCCAAATTTGTGATAGAGGTAGTGTCTGACCCAGCAGTCCCCCATTCACCATATCAACAGGAGTTCAAAGGCTATGGGATTACCTGGATTTGGGTAAGTGAAAGGAGAAGCCCTGGAGCTGAAACCTGCAGAGCAAATAGTGAGGTTTTATTTGAAAGCGGAGTTCAGGGCAAGTTTCTTGGAAGAAACTAACACTTGCAGAACCATCTAAAGAAACAAACGAAAAGCCTGTGTTTTTCCTCCATCAGCTGCACCATGAGAACCAGCAGCAAAGCTGGACGTGTCTGTCAGGGACAGCAGGACGCAGGCAGCACAGCCAAGGTGGCAGGTCTCTGCAGCAGGTGCCTGTGCTGCCTGCCAACCCTGGTGGCTGGCTCTGAGCCCTGGCAGTAGGGCAAGTGGATGGTCTTGTACCTCTATAGGACTTCTGGAGGCTAGGAATGCCAGGGGTGAAAATCAAGCCACCCTGAGCAACCTGTGGTGATGTGGAGCCAACCTTTTCCTGAAACAGAAACAATAACAAAATGTCCCAGAGCTTCCCACACTGTAATGTTTTTCTGATGTTAAATAGCATCTCCCCTTGCTCTAATTTTCTTAGAGGATTTAATCCTGTGACAGAAAACCAAGGACTTTGAAATGCAAAGGAACCATGCCTGCTTCATATCAATCTGATATGATCAGCGTCTTAACATATAGGGAAATTTGTGAGTGCAAAGACGACTGGCTGTACCTCTAAGACAAGATGTCCTTCCATGCACAGATGCCCAACAGTGTTGGGCAAACATCATCTCCTGCTGTGGGGATGCAATGGAGACCAGGATCACAATCCCAGGAGGTCAATGGGACTAAATGTTTACAGCACCTATGTGAGGACTGTGCGAACACTGCCCCCAGACCCGATGTCAACCTTGAAAAACAGTGAGGGGACAGAGGAAAAACACGCAAATGACTGAGCCAAGGATTGGGAAAATTCCTACACTGAGAAATATAAGCTTAGTCTTTTGAACAAATCTAAGAGAGGGTGAAGGGAATAGGAGAAAATGGATAGAAGCTAAAGTTAAAGAATACTTGCAATCTTATTTTGAGTTTATCTAACATTGTAGGTAATTATCAGAAATTTAGAAGTTGGTGTACAATGCATACAGGTGTCTCTGTTGCTTGTGCTTAGCAGGAAATCAGACAGATGTCCATAATTGTCTTTTTTGCACTTACAGATGATAAGGCTGTTAATAGCATTGGTGTCTTGTGGCCTATCCCATCCTGGGGAAAGTGAATGTAGTACAGGGCTGATGAACAACCCTGTGATCACAGAATCATAGAATCACTTGGGTTGGAAGAGACCTCCAGGATGATTGAGTCCAACCACAGCCTAACTCTGCCTAGACCACCTCTAGACCATGTCCTTCAGAACATCATCTACATACCTCTTAAATACCTGAAGGGATGGTGACTCCACCACTTCACTGGGCAGCCTGTTCCAATGCCTGACAACCCTTTCAGTAAAACTTTTCCTGATGTTCAACTTAAATCTCTCTTGATGCAGTTTATAACCATTTCATCTCATCATATTGCATGTTACCTGAGAGAAGAGACCAGCCCCCACCTCTCTACACCCTCCTTGCAGGTACTTGTAGAGAGCAATAAGGTCTCCCCTCCATTTCTCCAGACTGAAAAGGGCCAGCTCCCTCAGCCGCAAATCGTAGGACTTGTGCTCCAGACCCTTCACCAGCTCCATCGTCCTTCTCTGGACACGCTCCAGCATCTCAAGGTCCTTCCTGGAATGATGGGCCCAAAACTGTTCTCAGCACTCGAGGTGCAGCCTCACCAGAGCTGAGTCCAATGGGACAATCACTTCCCTGCTCCTGCTGGCCACACTATTCCTGATACAGGCCAGGATGCCCTTGGCCTTCTTGGCCACCTGGGCACACAGCATTGCGTGCATGTGAGTGCATGCCACCAATGCCCCTTTCTCCATATCAGCCCTCCTCAGCATCCATACTGCTGTACTAAGGAAGAAATAGGGCAGAAATGACCTCCGAGGCCAGTGTGGGTGTGCTGGGAGGGTGATGGACACAACTTCTCAGAGCCACTATGCCTTGGGCCTTTCTGATGGGCTTGTTATAGAGCCAGTTAATTGCACTGACATTGTGGTTTTTTGCTGTGGGGGTTTTCATTAAAGAAGCTAAATCACAGAATCACAGAATCACAGAATTGTAGGGGTTGGAAGGGACCTCCAGAGATCATTGAGTCCAACCCCCCTGCCAAAGCAGGTTCCCTAGAGCAGGTTGCACAAGTAGACGTACAGACAGGTCTTGAATATCTCCAGAGAAGGAGACTCCACAACCCCCCTGGGCAGCCTGTTCCGGTGCTCCATCCCCCTCACTGTGAAGAAGTTCTTTCTCACACATTGGTGCAGAACATCCTGTGGTCCAGCTTGTGACCATTGCCCCTTTTCCTGTCCCACAGGCCACTGAAAGTGCTTGGCCACCTCCCTTTGTCTCCCACACTTCATATATTTATAAACATTGATGAGATCCCCTCTCAGTCTTCTCAAGGCTGAACAGCCCCAGCTCACTCAGCCTTTCCTCATAGGGGAGATGATCCAGGCCCTTAATCATCTTTGTGGCCTCTGCTGGACTCTCTCCAGGAGATCCCTGTCTGTTTTGTACCGGAGAGCCCAGAACTGGACACAGGACTCCAGGTGAGGCCTGACCAAGGCAGAGTAGAGGGGGAGGATCACCTCCTTCGACCTGCTGGCTACGCTCCTCTTAATGCCCCCCAGGATCCCACTGACCTTCTTGGCCACCAGGGCACACTGGCACACTGAACAAGAGCATGGGTCTGTGTACATGTTCCACCATCAGCTCAAATGGTGGTACCTTGCTTCTCACCCCTTAATTTTGCTGCAGTGAGCACATCACCTCTGCTGCCAGTGCTATGAAGCCTCAGTGTAAGTAGTGGATTCATGGCTCCTCTGGGAATGCATTCCCAGGGTGCTGGTCATGAATAGCACCACTGCATCCATTTTGCCAGTTGTACCTCCATGAAGGTGGTGTCACCGCTAAAGCCATTTCCTATGTATAATATGATATAGACCACCAAGTGCCAAAGAGGTCACTGTGACTACTATGTAATGTAGCCCTGACTTTCTACAAGGGAAAAATAAGGCACCCTGCTTTCTATGGTTTTATGATTCTTTCCTTCCACCTTTCAATCTCCTTTCTGAAGGCTAACAGGTTTTAATTCCTGTGGCTCTGAATCTCTTGCATTTCTGTCCCCATACACTTTATGCTACTGATGGTGATGCAGGGTCACTACACAACAAAAAGTGATTATAGTGAAACAGAAATGGCACAGGATTTGTCTGTCACAAGCAGATATACATTTGAACAGCAATCTAAATGTGTCAGCTATGTCCTCAAAAGAAAAACTCAGAAGATTAATTGCTCCAGATGCTCCTTGATATGTGCCTGAGTATGAAAATCCTCATACAAAGTTCCAGATATTCCCTGAATATAATAGAAGAAATCAGAACTCAGCTGTAGCAAAATATCTTCCTCAACATAAAAACCTCCTAAAATGGCTGTCTACAAGATAGTGAGAGAAAAATATCACATAGCCTTTTTGAGAGACAGAGAAAGAGAAGAATAGAAAAGATTTAAAATAATTTTTAGTATCTTAATTTAATGTACTGAACGCTCTTTCTGCTTCCTCTGATAACTGACCATAGCCTTGAAGTTTGCAGAGACACTTTCATTTTTTCCTTCTAATAAGCTCTATCAAACAACTGGTCCAGGAATAATAAAATAAATTCTGAATATTTTCATTTCAGATCTCACGTCCATCTAATCTTCAGTGAATGCAACAACTCTCATGAACCTAATTTTCCTCTCGAATTTCTTGTAAATATTCTACCATTTTTAACCACAACAAATACAAGAAAATACTTCTTTTTCTACACTTTTTCAAACTCTGAGATACTAACCAACTTATTATTTGGGGGTGGGGGTGAGGAGCAGATATAAACAATTTTCACTGTAGAAATCACATTAAAACTTATTCACTGGCAAAAGCAGCAACAGAAATTTGACTGAGAGATCACAATCTGTAAATGCAAGCTCCAATTATCTGTTAGTTATTACATCTTCACCCAAAATATTACGTTTGTCTAAACTGTAGCTAATTGAATGTATAAAAATGAGACTCACCTGCCTTTTTTGTATCCCTCGTGTATTTCTTTTCCTTGTCGGTGGACTCTGCATTCAGTGGATAAAACCCATCCCCACAACAGCAGGAAGATGCTAAAATGCATTTTATGGACAGTCAACATGTTTCCTGAAGGTTCTGTATCCAGAAATAGTCCATACAAGAAAAAGAAAACCCAAATGCAGATCCTGTTCCTCTTTTTAAGACATTATCGGTCTGATCGTTATTGGAAGGATGTTTACTCATACAAAAAATCATCCTGCAGTATTTAATCTGGACAGTGGGGAAAGCAATTTCCACTAAACCTATAAATCCTTCTACGTCAGATGGCAGGGATTTTCTAGCAGTGTTGAATTCATGTATTCTCAGAGAACAATTATTTTTTTTGTCCAAACATGCTATTCTATTAATTGGGTTAAGTCAAACCCTTTTCAAGTACCTATGGGAAATGGCATACATCTATTTCTGCCTGGTTAACCAAAGTAGTGCAGTTGGTCAGGCAGATGTCATTAGTCATTCTTTAATCATTGAACTTATCTGTGTAGCCATGGCATTTGTTACGGGCATTGCTAAAGATTGAAAAGTGATAATAAATGTGCATCAGTTTCTAGCAGAAAGTCTTCATTTCCATTTAGCTCCACAGAGTAGTATTTTGATCCTGCGTGTTTTTCTATGTTACTGTAATAGACAGCGGTGCTGTGGCTGGAGTGGTCAGTGCTTTCAGGACCGGTGTCGCAAACCTCACTGCCCTACTCTGCAGGGTCTCTGGGAAGTATCCCGGTGTGGAGAGGGAGGGAACAGCGTGGGGGAGATAGGTTTCGTCTCTGCACAGGGCTGTTCATAGGAATCCTGCTTGAGCAGAGCAGCAAATGACAGAGCTACAGGAGAGCTCAGGGATCTGGTATGCTGGGTCTCATGTGGCTGACAAAATCATCATTGGTGCTAAAGAAAGTAAAACAGGATGGGCAGGTGGTTGAGCCAGACACATTGCCTTTCTCTTTGGAGCCCACTACCTCCCTTCATGACCCACAGCTCCATGTTCACTTATGTGCCTCTCCCCAAGGACTTACAGCTCTGTTCCAACTTGTGCTTTATCATGGAGACACTGCCCCATGCTCTGCAGATACCACCAGCCTTGTCCCATCCCTTAGCTGACAAGGCTCTTCTTCCTCTGCCTGTTACCCATGGATTTCTATTTTAGAACAATTTGCCAATTCACCCATTTCTTTTCATGAAAGCCTTTTCTAAAAACCCTGGAGAGCAAACCTCTACCTGGCCTAAGCTGCTGTGGCTTTATTGACTTCAGTATCTGCGCTGCCTCAGGATCCACAGGAACAACACTTCAAAAGCCAGTGAAATGGCATCCCATCAACCAAGATTCAATTTAATGATTTGCTGGGCAAAACAGTTCCTACACAGAGTTACACAGGCTTCAGGGGATGGGCAATCAGTCACCAGCAGGTTGTTGCAATGGGTAATCACTGTTGCTGTCAAAAGATGTTGTACCCGTCTTATCTTAAAAAATTACCTGCATTCAGCTTCCATATCATTCTCAAAGAGGATAAAAAGTACCTTAATAACTGCTCTTTTCACCCGTGGTGATATAGATACAATCTTCTCAGTCTTTGCAATGATCTGTATAAAGTTTTATGAGATCTTTCATCAAAGGAACTTTTTCTTTTATTTTAATTTTTTTTTTTTACTTCATACACATGAAATGAGTGAAACATTCATTCTCTCGCTAACAGAAGGAATTTACTAAAAGGAGATATAAAGAAGGCAAATAAATCCCCACCCCCTTTTTTTTCATTGTTGTTCATAGAAAAGTTCAGATATGAACAATTCAAAGAACAACCCCAGAAAAAAAGAGTTTCAGACAACTTCCAAATTCCCATCAGAAAATGGCTGCATGAGGGACACGCATGGACTCATCAACAGCAAACACCTTGAACAAACTTTATTTCTTTCTCCGACAGGCCAATAGGCTTCATAGCTAGGGAAGAAGCAGGAGATTGAGATAAGCTTGCAACACCATCTCACATGACATAAGCAAGACATGGAAGCATGGTCTTGATGAAATATTGGTAGGATTGATGCAAAACTTTGCTACCATTAGCTTGGTTTATCTTGCAGTTATCCCTGACTCACTACCAGCACACAAGAAAGCAGCAAGTTTTGGAAATGATCTGCAAGGAAACTGTGAACCAACTGGATACTTAACCCAAAGAGAAGGCTTGACAAGGTTAGAAATGGCACCATGTATGTCTTTAGGTATGCAACAGTTATTTCAGAGAGAAAAATACTCTGTTCCAAACAGACATGGAATACAGAACAAAAAGTAATGGGCTTAGTAACGGATTAGTAAGGGAAAAAGGAGGTTTGATATTGCATTAGGTATTAAGAAAATTTTCCAGCAATGAAGACAGTGAAGCATAGTAATAGGTTACATGGGGAGAGTTTGCAATTGTCATCATTAGAAGTCATTAAGAAGGGTATAGCTGACCCTGTTTTAGGACACCATGCTGCCTCCAACTCCTGCTCGTCTCAGGGGCCCACTCGACACCCACCAGCTGTCACTGCTTTCACCGCTCCGGGGTTTATTACTTCAGTAGTTTGAGCCTTGGAGTACCATGAGGTCTTGAGCTTTAACTTAGTTACTGAGGTCATCTAAATGCAGGTTTCCCAGCCTGCCCAGGATTCTAATCCCTTGTTTCCTGGGTTTTCATTAACAAAGGATGATAAATGTCACAAAAGTAAACAAGCCCAACTATATGATTATAGCAGACAAGTTTTATAAAATAAACAAGTTTTGAGCTAACCAAAGATATGCTTTTTCCATTTGACCACAGAAAAGTCAACTATTTGTCCAATTCTATTTATAACCTGCCTATCTCCAAACTGAGAGCACAGTCAGAGGAAAAAAATTGAGCTTTATTTTCCTACCCTTAAGTCAGATGTGTACTGAGATGCCAACATTGTCAGGAGCAGGAATCCAGTCTGGGAGAACAGTCACACAAACCACCAGCTACCGCAGGAATCCAGGAATACTTTCAGCACCCAAAAGGGCAGGGCACAACACAGTCTACATGTCTGCTACAATGATAGCCTCAGCCAAATCACAAACCAGGCCTTCTCTTGTTTAATTAATTACCCAAAATTTCAAATAGTTCAGTAATACATGGTATACGCTGTGTAAATACACCTGGAGCTATAATCAGATTTCAGCATCCTCACACATGTTCTAACCTCTTTTTTTAATGGGCATCTGCCTTTATTGGAAAACTTTTTCAATGCAAACAGGGATGAATGTGCCACTGTAGGTTTGCAGTAGCTGGAGGACCACAAGGGCACCTGTACTGTTTGACTTCTGGAAAGTTATTTCTCCTGTTTCTTTCAGAAATGGCACTCCATGTCTCCAGGGCACACTTGTGCTCCAGAGTGCAGCTTCTTACTTCTTTAGTTACTTCAGTCATGAGCATTGTCAGACTTCAAAAACCAGGCTTAATATGAAGTTAGTGGAGTCTCTGCATCCGTTACTTGTGTCCCTTTTTAAGAAGTGTACTTCCATCCTTTGGCATGCTCAGAGGAGACATATGCTTGCTCTGCATAAGGTGAAATATGTCAGCTGGATTCTTCGTGTTCTTGGTGTCCTAGTTCCAGCTAGGGTAGAGTTAATTTTTGTTCTAGCAGCCGGTGGAATGCCGTGTTTGGGAGTTAGAAGAGAGCAGCCCTGGTAACACCTCCATGTTTCTAGTTGCTGCTAAGCAGTCAAGGACTTCTCAGTTCTTCATAACAAGAGGGCGGGGGGTATCCAGGGAGCTGGAAGTGGACACGGCCAGGACAGGTGACCCAAACTGGTCAAAGAGAGTATTCCATGCCAATTACATCATGATCAGGATAAAGGGTGACTGGTGGGGGGAGGAGGGCACGGCTTCAGGACATGCGGTTTTGGGGGCAATATGGTTCTGGGACGGCTCTGAGCTGTAAGGTCTGGGCTGTGCTGTTCAGTGAGAAATCATATCCTGTATGACCATTTAAATATATTTTATTATAAAGTCCTATCATCATTATCTCTCTACTGTCCCAGTAAACTGTCCTTATCCCAACCCACGAGGGTTTGTTTCACTTTGTTGGTTTTCTTTTCTATCTTTTCAACTCCAGCATTTTAGAGAGAGCAGCTGCATGGTGTTCAGCCCTCAGCTGGGGTGAAACCACAACAGTTGGATACAGGACCATCTCCAAGGAGGACTTTAGTACGGATGATGAATAGAATTTGAACAATCTGGGGGTATGTGGCATATCCACCCAGTGTCACTCTGGTGGTGCCAGCAGAGCTGGTGGCCATTCATAGCACTTGTAGCTCTGCTCTTTGCATGATTTCAAATAAAACCTCTCCAGGAAGTCAAGAGGATGACAGAAGTGTGAATAGACATACTTCCGCTGAGATGATCAAAACTAAAGGAGCCCGTGCAGAAAGGGAAAGAAAGTATTTCCTCTGCAGGCACAAGAAGCAAATACACTGTGTTTGTGGGGAGCAGAGACCAGGAGCTCCTGGCAGGAGTGGGATGGGGGGAATGTCTGAACAGGAAGATTTTACTGTTCTGTTTATGAGCTGGTTTAAATGTTCAGTTGGATGGGAATCACGCCACTTTATACTGGCCAAGGATTTCACCACAAATAACTTCTGTGCTTTGTTATCATATTAGTCTTTATGGCCCTGCTCCTCTCTGTCTCATTATCACATCAGAGCAGCTTCACACGCTCTTCATGGAACTCTCTGAGACTTCTCCAGATAATGATGAAGACATTAGTGGACCTCAAAAAATCAAACCCACTAATGAATAATTAGATTTCCTTGGAACTTGAGTGGCAGGGAGGAGAGATGTGCCAACGAACCCATGACCCCGAGCCTTCTTATCACAGAATAAAAATCAGATAGAGGCAAGGCACTGTACATGTGCCTCTAAGCCGCTATAAATCCCTAAATGGATTGCGCGCTGTATGAAAGGCAAGGGAAATAGGCCAAGCCTGCACTGGGCAGAAACCTAAAAGGCCGCAGCACACAATGTGCTTGAGTGAATTGCGGTGCTCCAGGACTAATGCACTCGGCTGCTGTTTCTCACCACTCAAGTGAATAACGACGCTACAGCACCACAACCAGGCAAATCTTTAGTACCGCTCCGGTTTCATTAGGGCTCTTTCCTCAGGGACGTCTTTGCCCAGTGAATGCTTCTTTTGTCCCCACATGATGTGTCATTGTGCCCCGTGGAGACTTATTTGAGTTCACAAGTGTCTTTACATGGCCTTACACGCTGTCTGAGGGATTGTGTGCGTTGCGTGCCGAGCCGTGTCCTTTTGTTTCAGCCTGCTCCCGGAGCAGCGTTAGCAGGATTAAGCGGCTTTGTGCAGACTCGGACGTGGGGCATCAGACCTTTCTGCACGGAGGTTCTGCTGCTAAACTGGGAAAAGATACTTTAAAAAGTAAAAGAAATAAAAGATAAAAAGACACTTTTAGAAAGAAACTTTACTTTCAGTAGTTTAAGATGGCTGAATTGAAATTGAAATACACACACTGGTGCCCAGTGCAGTCCGTTGGGAAGTATTTTTGTCTGCTACTAGCAGGAGGAGGCAGATATGGGATGCTATGTGTGTTAGGGTTTCCCCTGACACTCCCTCCCCACGGGTCCTAATCCCCAGAGCACACAGTACACTTATTTAGGGGCAGTGCTCCCTTAACGGATGTAAGTTTATCCCTGTTGGAACAGCCAGAATGAAAAGGTATGGAAGCATTCAGACTGGACTGAAATTGCTCTCTACATACCCTGGATAGGAACTAATTTAGTTCTGAGTACTAGATTCTGGTCCTTAGACCTCCTACCCAGCCCAAACTGTTCCTCTTTTCTACAATGAGTACATTTCTTACACAGTAACCTAGCTAAAAGGAGTTTCCCCATTTCCTTTAATGTTATGGCAGCCCATCTGCATTCCCCCATGGGGAATTTCACCAGCAACACGCTAAGGACCCCCTGCCTGTCAGCCAAGAAATAATTAAAAATGTTTTTCAAAAGACAGCAGCAAAATGGAAGAAAGAAGAGTGATGAGTCAAAAACTTATTCACAGACACCAAGACTCCAAGGGGACATCTCAAGGCAAAAGCCAGCACAGGTATGAGCAGCAGCTACAAACCTGTCGATAACCGTTCAGAGAAGGCAGGAGTGCTTAATAAGAGTTGTACTGCCAATATTCAGAGGGGATTAAATGAGCAACTGGAGTAAGTACAGCCCCCAACCTGACACTGATGCCAGGCAAAATATTGGAATGACTGATATGACACTGAATAAATAATGAGTTAGAGGGTAATTTGATTAGTGTCAATTAGTATGGGTTTCAAGAAAAATAGATCTTTCTGAGCTAATCCTTTTTTGATTAATTTAAAGTGTGTTCACTGGAGGAAATGAAGCTATGCAGTTTGCTTCTGTAAGGCATTTAATATTGCATTGCATGGCATCTTGATTAAGGAACCGCAACAAAACACATGTTGTATTTTCAAGTTCATAAAGGAAAATATTTTAAAGCTGGATGAAACCCCCCATATTGAATATGACTGCAAATGGCAAATCTTCATCAGTCAGTGCAAAGAGACTGGTTCTTTATCCTGTTCTGTTCTCGTCAGTAAGAAAGATTAAAACACAGACTGTTTCCTTAATAAACCTGCACTGGCATGAAGTAGATCAGAAAAACTGAAGGATCACTGACAAGATGTAAGTGGAATATCACAGGGAAAGGCACAGAAGCTGCTAGTGTCACTTGACTGCAGCTTACTGCAAAACTATCTGTCTAACAGTCAAGAATGTGGGTTGGAATTTCAGGATAAAGAGGATAAATTCTGGACATCAGTGGAGAGTTTTTTTTTTTAAAACCAGCTGAACACTACCTTCCCATACAAAACAAAGTGGCCAAAATTTTCTGGCTTGTGTGTTTAAAAAATGGAATATTATAAAAGTATGAAGGTTATCTGACCTCTTTATGTGATGATACAGACTGAATCTTGAGAGTACTCCTCTATCCAGCAAGCTAAAGATTTATTAAAATAGCTTTATTAAATCTGTTAGAAGTTCCAGTGGCTGAAATATCACAAAAGACAAATTTGGAATAGAAATAATTCATTTGGGGTTTTTTTGAATAGTAACAATGAAGTTTGTTTCTCCAATGCATGTATTTTTTAACTGAAGACAGTGTGATTTTCTGAAAGATACGAGCTAGTCCTCAGGCAGGGATAAATCTGGGTAAGTCTAATAGTTAGTGATAATAAGGCAGAGTTGATGACATGTTCGAATGGTCAGTGACCCAGGTTGAGAATCATCAGTTATTGGCACCAGTTAACGTGGCAAATTCTAGGAGTGCTAGAATTTTCTAGGAAAGATAAATTTATTTGGCTCTGTCAATCTTTGATGAATTTTGCAGTGCTGATTAGCTTCAAAGGGCAGTATACATACTTACTGGTCAAAATGAGGTTCTTAAACTAATAACAGGTTGTAACAATTTGGGGTTTTACAAATAAAGACAAAGAGATACCACAATATTCTCCCTTGATAGATGTATTCAGAGGTAGACAGCGGTTTTCAGTAAGCTGCTTCATGGAGTCTTCCACTTCCATAGGTGGCCATCTGGTAGACCTACCAGCCAGCCACAAATGATCTGTCTTCTCATCACTCTCAGGACTCACATATGTCAAATACAGCTTTGGCACCGCTTCTAAATTTTTCATGTCCTGAAATGCCACATGTACACATTTTTTGGACACTAGGGATGGTGACTCCACCACTGGGCAGCCTGTTTATGTGCTTGGCCACCCTTTCACTCTTTCACTTTTTATGTGCTTTGGCCACTCAGAATTTTTTCCCAATATCCAGCCAGACTTTCCCTGGTGCAACTTGAGGACATTGTCTCTAGTGTTATTGACAGTTACTTGGGTGAAGAGATCGAGTCCCACCTAACTACAACCTCCTTTCAGGTAATTGTAGTGAGGGATAAGGTTTCCCCTCAGCCTCCTGCAGATTCAGTTCCTTCAGGCACTCCTTCAGTTTTGTTCTACACATTCTTCACCAGCTTCATTGCACTTTTCTGACACTCCAGCACTCAATGTACTTGTGGTAGTGAGGTGCCCAAAACTTAACACACAAGTATGGCCTCACCAGCGCCAAGTACAGAGGCAGAATCACTTTCCCGTTCCTGCTGCACCTTTCAGTGTGTAAGGAGCTGAGGGGCTTCTCTGTCCCAATTCCTTACTCGAAACATGGATGTCTATGTGCAAGCCAGCCATCAGGGTCTGCTGGGGAAGCATTCCAGTCACACTGGCCAGCGTATGGACTGCTGTGCTGCGAGATCCTCCTCACGGACTTGTGAGAGTATTTTTCTTAGTAGGCAGAGTCAACAATGGGACTAAAACTAGCAAGTCACACCTTCCTGTTTGTACTTTCTTTTGAGGGAGTCTTGTACAGAATGCCTGTGGACCACTTGTCCCACTGGCTTCCTATATGTTTCCCCTCACTGGAGTCACTGCAACCATTTACTTTTGGCACAAATCCAGAAGCTTTAATTTTCCTCTGTGACTATGCTGCAGCATCTCCAGCACAGTCAGTTCTGAGATATTTCATGGTTTTGCATTACCATTGGAACATGCCTGCAGATCAGGCAGCTCCAACCGCAATAATCCTTGAATTTCTGTGCTCAAATGCTGTTAGTCTGACATTTGGATGTACTGAAGCTCTGTGAATTATTCATGGTCATTTTGAAAATTACTGGTTGGTTCCTTTCCCTCTGCTACTGATCTTCATTACTTTGACAGTGATGCCTCAAAGCAGCAATAAAAAAAAAAAAAAAACCAAACTGAAAAGGTATTATGAACTGCACAGGAACATACCAGGAAGAGAAGAACAATCAAGGAGCTACAAATCTGTAACATACAATTCTGATTTCAGTGAGCCACCTTCTAAAAGCTGCTAGATGGATTGTCGCAGATAACTTGCCTGACACAGTTTCACCACCACAGCTTGTACTGTTTACTACCTCTGGATTTCAAGCTGCCTGCAGTCCTTCTACATCTTCAGGTTTGTGATGAAACAGAGATCATAGAATCACAGAATATCCTAAGTTGGAAGACACCCATAAGGATCATCAAGTCCAACTCCTGGCTCCACACATGTGACTGAGCGCATTATCCGACACTCCCTGAACTCATGCCACAGGAGACATTCCCTTTAGCCTGTGTGACCCCATTGGTGTTCAAATGCTCTGTCCACCAGGTTTACACAGGTGAACTAGAGCTATTCTAGACCATTTTCTGAACCGATCAATTCCCTGACAAAAAATATTGTCCTGGATACAGCTTGGATTTCTTGTCCTGGATAAAGCTTGGATTTGCCCTCTTTTTTATTAAATTTTATTCTGAAACAATTGCCTGCTTTGTTGTCTCCCAGGATCTCAGTTTAGCAAAACACTCATTTGCTGAGTTTGTCTGACTGCTGTTGTTAATGTCTTTACACAAATATGGGCTGAATGCACAGTGAAGCACATTGTGTATCTGCACCAGCTTAGCTTCTGCCCCTTGTGCAGATACCATATGGTGGGTGTAATATGGGAAGAAACAAGACTGTAATTAGCAGAACATTAGTCTGATTGGAATACTTAACTGAAATAAAATAGTAATACAAGGTCTTGTTTTGCAGCAACAGACTGCAAGTGTACGGGAACCAAGAGATGATTATGTAGCATAGAAATCACTGTCATTGGCAAATGAGCAAGCTGAGTATGTTTGTAGAGCTTCTTGAGTATTAGAGCATCCTGCTTTTCCCTCTGCAGAATGAGGGGGCTCCTCAGGTGTAAACACATATGATTCTTGGAAATGGATCATGTCACAGAGGGAAACAAAATAAGCAAACAAGCAAAACCCACACAAAGAAACCAAACAATTGTTCTGCCAGTCTGACACAAAGGAAAACTTCCTTTAGATTACAGAACTGGTGATCATGCTAATCCTGGGGACACATGAGAAACATGTCAAGAAGAGACCAAAATAGCTTTTCCATTACAGGCTTGAAGAGGAGACATCAGTGTCCTCTCAGGAGTCTTGCCTCTATCTGTTGCTAATCTCCACTGCACTATGAGAAGACAAAACCAAAGTGTTCCTGCCCATTCTCTCACCCAAGTAATATGTATGAGGAAGAGCAAGTGTGTCAGTGTCCCCAACTTTTAAGGTGACTGTCTCAGTACTGAAATATGTATCTTAAATCCAAGAAAAGTGCAACCTTCCAGTACCCTTGTAAAGAAACCAAGCAAATGGATGCCCCAAACCTACAAACTCATCTCCATAAAATCATCAAGCCCCATCTTGTAATAGTTCAGCTTCTTTAAACTCATTCTAGGTAGGTTATTCAGACCCTCAACATTAAAGTTAGAAGTCTTCTACAAAAGCAATGAGGGGACTGAAGAATCTCTCATATGAGGAAAGGCTGAGAGAGCTGGGTCTTTTTAGCCTGGAGAAGAAAAGACTGAGGGGGGATCTGATCAGTGCTTATAAATATCTAAAGGGCAGGTGTCCAGAGGATGGGGCCAGGCTCTTCTCTGTGGTGCCCAGTGACAAGAGAAGGTGCAACAGGCACAAAACGAAACATGGAAGTTCTGCCTGAATATGAGCAATATAAATGTCTTTACTATGAAGGTGACAGGGCACTGGCACAGGTCACCCAGAGAGGTTGTGGAGTCTCCTTCTCTTGAGCTATTCAAGACCCATCTGGAAGTGATCTTGTGCACCCTCCTCTGGGTGATCCTGCTTTAGCATGGGGGTTGGACTAGATGATCTCCAGAGGCCCCTTCCAACTGTTCTGTGATTCTGGTTTCCAGTTTTGCATTACTCAGTTCGATTAATGGAACCTCTATAAGTTTACCCTTCGACATCAATAATTTTCCTGTCTGATATTTATCCTTCCCGAAGGGTCTACAAACCGCAGTCACACACCTTCACAGCTGTGTTTTGCAAGGCTCACCGAGACAAGCTCTTGAACTCTTTCCTTGCAAGACAGGCTCTGTATCCCAGGAGCCATTCCCTACACTTGTGCCTGTTCACACGCATATTTCTTCAACATAAGTAACCAGAATTGTACAAAATATGAATTACTTCTTACCAAATACTCCACACCTGGTGATAATATTTTCCTCCTTTCCCACAGAAGTCACCTGCTAGAGCATTATTAGCAGTCTCTTTAGCATCTATTTTTTATAATGCCCTACTAGTAAGGGAGAACAATTTTCATCCCTATTAAATGTAGTGTCCTGTGCTTGACCAACACAGTCAGATGTCTCTCCTCAGCCACTTACAATTGATGACCCCGTCAGCACTTAGAAGGGGTGCATCTGACGGTCCAAACTTTGTGCAGGGTCATTGGCAACAGCAGATCTTTACTTGATGTCACACGGTGTTAGCAGGAGAGGACAGATGCACAGTGAAACTCATCTGGGCTCTCAGTGGACCTCAAAATGATGCAAATGGCAAGAGGGACTTGATGAAACACTGTGTGGCAAAGCCCTGGAGCTGTATGGTAGGGTCTGTTTCCACTTACAGAGCGGTCTGTCTAGGTAAGGATGATGTGTATGGTGCTCTCCATCCCTTATGGGTTCTCCATCAGACTTCTAATTCTGTCATTTCCCAGATGGCACAGCCAGAAGCAGCTACAAACAGTCAAATATTAGTGGCATCACGATTTGTACTTCATTTCAGTCTCCGTATCACATACTATTTTTTATTAGTGTAATTTTGATGTTCTTTTCACAACACAATTTATCATTGATCTCTTAAGACTTTATTGAATTATTTGATAGGCTCATTTCACTTCAAAGTCATAAAGCAATAGGGCTTTATGTGAGACCATCATCCTTGGTATCTGGTTTCTTGCTATTTGAAGAAATTGTTTGAAAGCCAGACTTTTTATTAACGTGACTGCTGTCTAGAGCTGATGTATGTATCCCATGCCATGATTTTAATTTCTCCCTTTGGTGTGCAAGAATATCTGAGTTTTTATACAAGTATGAACCAAGCCTTGAGAGAAAGTCTTGATGTCCACATTTCTTTTCTGATGAGCACACAGGGAGGAACAGGCTTGTATTCTTGTGCGATCTACTAAAAATTCTTGATGGTGCTGTCTGCTCTTAAACCTGGGAGATATACTTAGAGAAAGCTTCTCAGGGCCCTGTACAGTTGAATTTTGGATACTTCCAATGGTGGAATTTCCACAGCCCCACTGAGAAGTTTTCTCCTATTACCTTGCTGCAGCATGTGATTACTGCCACTTGCCTTTTGCTGAGTGTCACTGAGAACAGGTCTATGCCTCCCAGAAAAGATAAAAGCCTTCTGAACGCACAACCACCGCTACTGGGAGCAGCAGTGCTTCCTGCACTGACCTGGGAGCGGTGATTAAGCAGGGCACATCTAGCTCAGCAAGGTTAAAGAGGCTTTGACCTGCCTTGATCAGAAGCTCCATAGGAAAAACAGCGTGCCAGCTGTTGAAAGGGAAGGGTACAGCGTTGGGGTTGGAATATGCTACGTGAGATGCACTACAGGAAAACACAGTCCTTTTTTTTTTAAACCCACGTGGTTTCACCGTTAGTTTTGGGGTTTTTTTCCCTTCCAAACCAGGTCAGTGCCAGTTATATGAATCTGCACACGTCCCTCTAAAGTGGTCACATGCAGAGGCCATTGAAAAGAGCCACTGAAGTGTATGAGCAAGCATGAGGCACAGCGCCGGGGGAACGGGGCACAAAAGCTCCGTCAATAAAGGTCTCAGCAGCTCACTGAGGGGGAAAAGACAGAAGAGGCAGCGTTTTTCTTCCATGGCTCTATTTCCAACTAAAACAGAGAAAGCTGGATGGACACCTCCTTACACCCTAAAAGAGGAAAGCCTCAGCAATTGTAACTGACGCAGGTTTTGCTATGACAGTTTTGAGTTCTCACATCACTGCTTTCCACACATTTGCCTTCTTCCAGCACGTTTGTCTTCTTCACCCTCTCACAGGCAACACCTGACTTCCTAATGCAACCTCTTGCTCTCCTTTCATTGCTCGCTCAAGCCAGGGCAGGCAGCAGTGAATGAGCTGCAGTAGCAGCAGGACAACGCAGCCCAGGGCGTGTGTCCGCTTTGTGGCTGCTCTGCTTCTGCCACAAGTGCCGTGTGCTTGTGTCCCACCTGGCCTCAGGGGACCTTTGGGGATGAGACAGAGTAGGAGGTGGGCCTTATGCCCAGCACTGAAGTTTGTCACTGCAACCTGTAACTGTGGCTGGGGGAACAGAACCATCTGCAACTTTTATTTCCATTGGGGTACAGGGAGACAGCGGATAAGGAAAAGAAAGGGGCAATTTCTGTTATTTATTTCTCTATATTCCTTGTGCTTTTTGAGCTGGAACACCAGCTCTGCAACAGGCAGCTGCACTGGGAAGCGATGCTGACCCAGTCTGACTGTCTCCTGGAGCGAGATACAGCAGAGGTGGAGGCAGGTGGGCAGTGGAGGGGAATGTGGCAGTCTTGCTGGCAGGCAGCAGTGGTGCAGGCAGGCAGCAGAGGTGCAGGCAGAGGCAGTGCAGGCAAACAACAGCCGTGCAGGCAGGCAAGCAGAAGTGAAGGCAGAAGCATTTCAGGCAGGCAGGCAGCAGTGCAGGTAGCGGTGCAGCAGCAGCATTGCAGGCAGCAGTGCAGGCAGGCAGCAGTGGTGCAGGCAGGCTCCCACCTGCTGGAGACAAGCAGTTCCACAGCCACTTTTCCGAGCTGCCTTGGCAAGAGGGTTCCCAGCAGATGGGGCCTGGCAGGGGTGAGCACACTGTGCAGCCCCAGCATCATTGCCCAGAGCCCGGAGTGGGAGGTGAAAGAGGTTTTGTGAGGAGCTGGGGCTCGCTGTATGTCAGACCCCCGAACAAGCCATGGCCCTCATAACCCACAAAACTGCACAGAGTGGGGTAAGCATGGAAGAAATCCCAGTTGCTACAGTCAACATCTCCCCTAACACTTGGATGAACAGAGGCTTCAGGGGAGCCAGCTGAGCCACTCCCACAGGTGGCAAACCTTGCCCAATAATGCAAAAAAAACCAAAACCCAGATAAAATACATCTATCCTTTCTTCCCTCTCCCCCTTCAAAAGACACAACTCTATAACTATGGAAAGCTGTTAGTAGGTTTGTTTGTGGCTTTGGTTTGAATGGCATTTTCACTGAACTCTCAGGCACTTAAAACAAGCTCTGATTTCTTAGGACAAATCCTTTCCCCTCCCTCTCTGGCAAGAGGGAATTTGTTATCTGAGGTTTGATACTAATAGTGTTTGAATGGTTTGTCTTTAAAGGAAAATAACATATTATTGCAGAGAGAAATCCAGAGCGGAGCTAGCAGTTTGAGATGCTCTGGGCAAGAACCCAAAATGCAGACTGTGTGTGTAGCTGTAAGTTAATGGCTTTGCAGCACAGCGTGCAGATGTCAGCCCAGAAGTAGTCCAGGAAAAGCAGGAATCTGGTAGGACAAGGGGGAATGGATTGAAGCCAGAGGAGGGAAGGTTTAGGTTAGATATCAGGGGGAAGTTCTTCCCAGAAAGAGTGGCGAGGTGCTGGAACAGGCTGCCCAGAAGGGTGCTGGATGCCCCATCCCTAGAGGTGTTCAAGGCCAGGTTGGATGGGACCCTGGGCAACTTTGTCTAGATGCAGGCCTGGAGGTTGTTGGCCCTGCCTGTGTCAGGGGGGTTGGATATGGAATATATATAGATTTAATTAATATCTGTAGTATTGATAAAAGTCCTAGTATTTGTTTTAGATAAGTAGCAATACTTACATAGTTGTCAGTACTTGCCCCTCATGTAGAGTTTTCATGTAATTTAGAATAGCCAATTTTTTACAGGCTGAGGGACCTGGGCTTGTTCAGCCAGCAGAAGAGAAGGCTGGGGGCGAGGGGACCTCATTGCAGCCTTCCAGTACTTAAAGGGAGCACATAGACAGGAGGGGAATCAGATTTTTACAAGGGTAGATAGTGGTAGGGCATGCAGATCGAAGCAAGAGGAGGGAAGGTTTAGGTTGGATATCAGGGGGAAGTTCTTCACAGAAAGAGTGGTGAGGTGCTGGAACAGGCTTCCCAGAGAGGTGCTGGATGCCCTATCCCTGAAGGTGTTCAAGGCCAGGTTGGATGGGGCCTTGGGTAACCTTGTCTAGATGCAGGCCTGGAGGTTGGTGGCGCTGCCTGTGTCAGGGGAGTTGGAACTCAATGTTGCTTGGAGTCCCTTCCAACCCAGATCATTCTGTAAGTCTGTGTTTCTGTGAATCTCCCAGCCCATGTTGTATAGGGACAAGGTGGCCAAGATCTGTGTTAAATATATTAAAACATAGTATGTCTGAGAAAACTATGTGCCCTTGCCAAAAGAAAGAATATTCTAAGATCAGACTTAAGTTTTGATTTTAACAGGAAAGGAAAATTGTTTTTCTGTGATCAAAAATGGAAATCCAACATGATTACATTCATTCATGGGTTATAGAGCCACAGTCACTCTAAAAAATGAAACTCCATGTTTTTTGCAAACACAGGCAGTTTCGAAGTGTGACTAGGAGACGTGGGGTGTCTGCCTGGGCTAGGGAGCATGCCCACTGCAGGGGGTACTCCTCTGTGGTGACACTCCGCTCCTCTCTGCACGCGGCGCCAGGGGAAGGAGACGTGTTTCTTTTTGGCCATTGTACTAAAGAATTCCCTGCATAAGGGGAAACTCCCTATGGGATAAACCCGCTTTCCCCTGCCTACAAGTGGGACCCAGGTAGGATCACGGTCTTTCTGGTAGATAAATATCTGGGAGCCCTGTGCAGAGCAGGGAGATGTGGAAGAACTGCTCCATGCACCCATGGGGCACCAACACACACATTATCACCAGCAGCCAGTGCATGCTGTCCTGTGCTACCACCCAGAGCTGAGCTTGGAGAATGCTGAGTGCCCAATATTAAAAAAACCCAAAATGTTAAAAAATGAAGGAAAAACCCTCATCCACCAGAATCATCTTCCCCTCTCCATTAAAATATTTCTGCAAGCTTTGCCTTTTATTAATTTCCTTAATTTCTCTTAATTTACGAGCTTCTTTTAGTAGTAAGACTGAGCAGGGAAGTTGAACAAACCCAGAAAAACTACAAAGCAAACATTTCTAAAGCAGCACATTTTGAGACAGAAAATGTTGGTGAACATTTTTTCATTAAGACTTTATTCTTTTAAAACCCTAAAGACCAAAATCATATTGGGATTTCTCCAAAACATTGTCTGTTTTGGGGTTGGGTTTTTCTTTCTCTAATGTTGGAGCAAATTAAAAAATGAGTTTTATTAATTTGTACATGCTTTTTGCACATGGCTTTTGCAACTCAACTTTCCATCTGGCATTAAGGGCATTGTCCAGCATGCCAGAGCCAGAAAACCCATTAACAATTTCCATGCTGGCATCCCTTTAACAGGAACTTCTTTCATAGCCCAGACAAAGTATTAGAAAACATCTGGCATTTCTGAGAGATGATTAAGATGATCTAATGGGGCTGTTCCATTGCTGATGTCAACCACCACAACGTTTTTATCTCATTGTTCACTTTGTATGCATGTGTGATGGAGCCCTGCTTTCCTGGGGATAGTTGAACACCTACCTGCCCATGGGAAGTGGGGAACAAATTCTTTGTCTTGCTTTGCTCACCTGTGTGGGCTGAGACGCATCTCAGCTGGGGACCTTGCACAGCGTGAACTTTGAGTGGAGAAAAATTGTGCTATTCACCCTTTGTTTTGTATACACATTAGTATTGTTATTGTCTTCCTTTTTTGTGCATTCGATTAAGCTGTCTTTATTTCAACCCCTGAGTTTTCTCACTTTCACTCTCACAGTTGTCTCCCCCATCCCTCTGAGGTGGGGGATGGGCAAGCGGCTGCCAGGTGCTCAGCTGCTGGATGGGGTTAAAACCACAACACACATACAAAGTTGCCCGTAAGTACAAAGACTTTGGATTTTCCTTTGTGCTGAGAGGCATAGAGCTGCTCACAGACTTTATCAGTCAAAAACAGTGTGTGAGAGAGGCTCAGAGAGGGGTTCATGACTGTTGGGTCTGCTCATACCAGCACCCAGCTCCCGTTGCTTGCTGGAAAGCCTCATTTGCAGACCCGAGTACCATTGGCTGACAGACCTTTGGCGGTTGAGGACTTCTGGAGATGTCTTCTCTGAGCAGTGTTACCCTGGGCAGAATCTCCATAGTGTTTCTTTTTACCTCTCTTATCGGCCACAGTGTTGGTTGAAGCCATGGAGCAGTTTGGGGGTGGTGCTGCCCAGGCTGTTGTGTTCTCAGTGTGATTCCCTCAGTGGAGAAGCCCCTGCTCATCCACCCACAAGACCCAAGGAGATGGGATTATGTCCCTTAGGGACAACATCACACTCTCAGAAGCAAGCACGGGGTTCTTGCAGGTCCCCTTAACACAATTGGACATAAAAATCTCTAAGGAGTCACTTAAAAAGAGATGTGCTGCCCTGCTCACCCCGCCTGCGTAACTCGCTCCGTCTGCACCGATTATTTGCAAAGTTAATCACATGCTATGTCGCTTTTGAAGTCTCTGCCTATGACAGTATCTCCGCCGCCAGCCTTTCTCCCCGTTTGAAGTCCTTTCCTTGCGCAGAACTTACTTTGTTCTCGCACTTCTTACAGATATAATCTGCTTTCCGCAGCTTAGCATCACTGAGGTGAAACGGAAAGGAGACGAAAGAAAACCCCAACATCTGAGAGATCCCATTTTACCTGCTGAGCCCACACGCTGTTCAGGAGATGGGGCCTCATTTCCCTTCTCTTATTCACATCACAGCTTGTGGGGCTGCTTCTACTTTACTTACATTTGTGTTGTGTAAGTCAATATACTGTAGAACATAAAATGCTTAAGTAAAATGGAATAGTTCTTGCCTAAAGCCTTAAATAAAAAATTCCTTGCAAACACCCATGGGTGTAGCTAAGGAGTTGGCTTAACCCCAGCAGATCAGAATCACAGAGTGGTCTGGGTTGGAAGGGACTCCAAGAAATATCGAGTTCCAACCCCCCTGACACAGGCAGGGCCAACAACCTCCAGGCCTGTATTTAGACAGGGTTGGCCAGGGCCCCATCCAACCTGGCCTTGAACACCTCTAGGGATGGGGCATCCAGCACCCCTCTGGGCAGCCTGTTCCAGCATCTCGCCACTCTTTCCGTGAAGAACTTCCCCCTGATATCCAACCTAAACCTTCCCTCCTTTGGCTTCAATCCATTCCCCCTTGTCCTACCACTATCTACCCTTGTAAAAATCCAAATCCCCAGTGCGAGGGCCCTGGCATGTCTGAGGCTGCATGAGTCCACAGGGTCTGCATGGTGCCTCCCTCGCGCCTCACATCGCCTCCTCCACCACATCTGCATCATTGGCCCACGGTGCAACATATTGTGCTCTTTAGGAAACAAGCTCAGTGCTCCTGGAATTAGGATCTGAGTGACGCTGGCTGAATCATAACCTTTAAAAAATAGCAAGTTTGGGGTTTTTTTTTGGTCTATTTTTCCTGCAGTGGAACAAAGCCGGATTTAAAGGTCTGCCGTGGGTGGATGATTGCAACCCTTGATCCCCATCCAGAAGCATTACATTACATAAAGAGTTTTTTTCTTCATTAGGAATTAATCTGTGCTAACCAACTGTCAACTGCTGGTAACGACCGTTTATTAACATACTGCCCTCCCCAGACTAGGGGCATTTAATGGACTTATTACATTAGAAGTAATATGAAAATGCACTTATCCATATCCCAGGCATACACAGGGCCCAGCTTTCCGCCTGCCTGCCCACACGTGTGCTGGTGCGGGGCAGGGATGGAGGGCAGGGGCTCAGCCTTCCTCCTGACTCCTCGCTGCCTGGCTATGGATGTGTCCACAGCTCATCAGAGCCTCCCTGCTGGGGAGCCAAACCAATAAAACCCGAAAGACCTATCCAGTGAAAGTCCTGCTTCGGATTATACCGGGGGCGTTATTTGCCACCATGGCAGGAACCAAAGTTTGCAGCGAAGCAGAAAACACATCTATGGAACGTGTGAGTTTATTGATGGTTCAGTCAGCACAGGGGTTCATTCTGCCCGGTAGCATTTCTGTAACTGCTCAAAGCTTGTCTCTTCTGGGCTGACAGGTAATCTTAGCAGGTGCTGTGGGAAAGATGGGGCTGTTGTTCATGGGTGAGTTATCACCTCTGTGCAGTATGGTGAGACATTTAATGAAATAGCTGAAAAACATATATGGTGAAAAAAAGATGAAATTCCAACCTGAAACCATCCCACTTCTGCTGCGGATGGAAATAGTAGGGGCGAGCAGGGCTCGGGTGTCGTAAAGCTGTCGTGGGGCTTTTCTGGGATCACAGACAGAGCGGAGGTCACCTAGCACAAAGAAGTGAAGAGCAGAAGGCACCTGGCAGATATCAGCACAATCCTTGATACAGAAACTTCCCTTCATATCTGCTGCCGGTAGCACAGGGCATAAAAGGCCCCAGTTACAGCAAGGGAGATTCAGCCTGGCTACCGGTGAGCATCTTCTGATTCCAGGGGAGGTTAACCACGGTATAACCTGCCTGGGGAGGCTGTAGGACTGCAGCTGCTTAAGCGTAGGCTGCACAAGTGTCTGTCAGAGATCAGTTCAGTCAATGCTGCCTTCAGGCACTGGAGCTGGCTGGTCTCCCCACCAGCCCCATGAGACTTGGCACATCAGCCTTGTCTGAGGGGTGGCGTGTGCCCCAAGTTTACCATTCCTTGGGCAGTGAGGTGGTGGTGCAGGAGCTGGGCTGAGCCTGAGCCACTGTGCACACACCAAGGTTTTGTATCCACACATGTGCTCTGGGACTGTGTTTCCACCCCTGGGGCAGTCGATTCCAGGCAATGTCGATGGTGGCATACCATTTGGCTGCCTTGGACTCCAGCTCATACTGAAGCTCCAACATGTCTGGCACAGCAGCACTCAGGGGGGGTGTGATCTCATTGAGGCCACGGTAATCCACCGTCAGCCTCCACTCTCCACTGGACTTCCGCACTGGCCATATGGGGCTGTTAAAGGGTGAGTGAGTCTTGCTGCCCACCCCTTTGCTCTCTATCTCACGAATCATCTTGTGTATGGGGGTCACAGAGTCTCGGTCTGTGCGGTATTGCCGACGGTGCACTGTTGCCGTGGCCAGCGGTACCAACTGTTCTTCAACTTTCAGCAGTCCCACAGCAGAAGGGTCTTCTGAGAGGCCAGGCAAGGTGTTCAACTGTCTGATTTCTTCTGTCTCCACAGCCGCTATGCCAAAGGCCCAACGAAGTCCCTTTGGGTCTTTGAAATACCCATTCCTCAGGTAGTCTATGCCAAGGATACACGGGGCCTCTGGACCAGTCACGATGGGGTGTCTGTGCCATTCCTTCCCAGTCAAGCTGACTTCAGCTTCCAGTACAGTCAACTGCTGGGATCCCCCTGTCACCCCAGAAATAGAGATGGATTCTGCCCCGACGTATGCTGATGGCATCAATGTACATTGTGCGCCAGTGTCAACTAAAGTCTTGTATTTCTGTGGGTCTGATGTGCCAGGCCACCGAATCCACACAGTCCAAAAAACTTTTCCCTCTTCTGTGGCCACCATCATCTTGTTTCTGGGTGATTCCTGATCTCCCCTCTTAGGCTTGCAGAGAGCAGAAATGAGGATTAGGGCTAGACACCAGAAGATGGCTGGAAGGATGTCTGATTGATTGGCAGCAAGCACTTGTGAAGTCTTCAAGTCTGTTACCAGCTCTAAAAACAGTGTAAAGTGGGGACACTGCTTTCCCTCCTCCCAGTTAAACTAATTAGTTTATTGGATTCACTTGTAAAAGAGCCTCAATGGTTCCTTCCCTAGGTAGAGCACCAGCACAAAGGTGGTTTGCACTGGAGCTTAGTCACTTGTTTTCATGGCTTTTGTCACCAGCTGAGACGTGGGAAGAATATTGGCACACTAGTGTTTTACATCAGCTGCAGGAGGACCAAGACAGAGAATGCACAAGTGTTACAGTTGTGATTAAAGAAAGGCTGGAGAAGTGAGCATCAACTAATGGCATAGTAAAATACTGCCTTTGGCACAATCAATAAAATACTGACTTTCAGTTGCAGGGTGGCATTTTTCCTTTTCTTGACTCTTCCCATTTCCCTACCACTCTCTCTTTTTGAAGGAAGCCATGTTCTGCTATGCCCCACATGTCTGGGCCTGCTCAAGGGTTGTCAGGAGATGAGGAGAACCCTTCCATGGGAGGCTGAGCTTGGGGAAAGGCATGGTGATGGGCAGCATTGCTCCCAGGCAGTGTCACTGCTGGGTGCCATCACCACCAGGCAGCACCGCTTCCTGTGCATGTCAGTGACGTAAAGAGTGATTCCCACAGAACACTTTACTCTGTATGAGTGGCCATCAGGGCTCTGGGCAGCTCAGCAAGTGCCATTTCCATTTGGCAGCTTGGTCCAAACTTGAGTCGAAGGACTCAACTAGGACATTGAGTCACCATCCCTGGATGTATTTAACAGACAGGTAGATGAGGTGCTTAGGGATATGGTTTAGGACAGGACAGGTATGGTTGGACTTGATCTAAATGGTATTTTCCTACCTAGTGATTCTGTGATTCTGTTATCCTGCAAGAGGGGACCACACCTGCAGACCACGGCACCAAACTCTCTCCTGGACAAAACAAGTATGGAGAGCCCCCAGTCCCAAAGGAAGAACAGTTCCTTCCGCGTGCTATCCTAGGGCCAAATCAAAGCTGTTTGGAGCAAATGGACTCTCACCTGCAAACAAAAGGTTTCACAGGGGCACAGCATGTGGGACCAAGTTCTGAGGAAATGTCCTTTGTCACCTTCCCCAGGGTGGCAGTCTGCATCCATGTGACTCTCAGGGCTGGGGTGATGGTTACGGTGACATCTGAGATGGTTAGTGTCTTTAGATCTGGCCCAAGCAGGAGTTTCCTCCCCATATAGTCTTACAAAGGCCTCCTCAGCACCACACCTGAGCACCTAGCAGTATGCATCATATGCTGGGGCTACTATCTGCTGCAAAGGATACATTTTTTCTCTCTCCCAGTTCCTTGGAGAGCACCTTATCTCCTTGCCTAATAGCTGAAGAACTGTGCCTCTACTGTTTTGTGGAATGGGAGCTCTCTTGGAACTCTCTGTAGAAACAGCCATATTTTTTACTTGGAGGCTGCTGCAGTTACAATCTGTGCACAGCGTTGAAGGTCCTCTCCTAACTGTACCTAAAAAAATGTGGTCATTATGCACCTTAATAAGAAAGGTTTAAAATTTCATGGTTGAATTGAATTTGTACTGTAATAAAAATCCAGATAAAAAGGAAAGAGCCAGGAGGTTAGAGAGTTTTATAGCTCTAATGTTCTGTTCCATTTCCCAAAATATATTTGTTCAAGTAATTCAAACTGTCGTTACAATTAACTTGTCCTTTCATTTCCCCCTCTGAATTCCCTCTAAGCTAAACAACACAATTTTCTTCTATAAATCTGCGTGACAAGTAGAGCAGTAAAATCTTTTTTTTTTTTTCCCCCAAATCATTTACATGCATTTTGCATCAACAGAGTTGCCAGGCACTTTTACTAAGCTAATGTCTACTGTTGCAAGTGCATATATCCATGACTTTGAGATCCCTACAAGTCTTGTGGGAGAAGTCCAGTTTGAACAATTGGCCAAGATAAATTGTATGCATTTTCACAAAGGCAGGAAATCTTAAAGTTAGGTGTCAAAGCTACTTGCTCCAAGGAAAGGGTAATGCAGGGCTGTTCTGGTTCCTGGATTCCTTCCAAAGATGGGGGTTGGGAGATACCTTTCGTGTCATGGCAGTGATTCAGCCCCCATCTCTCAAATACTGGCAGGATGAGCCAGGAGGTGGGGGGACACCTCGAGGCTGTGCATGTCTCCTTGGAATGGTGTGGAGAAGCTTCTGCCAGGTATTTCTTTGCCCAGGGCTGCTGAAGGCATGTGGCTCCCACATGGAACCCCAGCTAAGGACCAGCTGGTTACACACGCAGAGCCAGAACTGAACCCAAACCTCTAACCAAAATGGCAACACTACCCCTTGTCACTACCTATAATTACCTGACAGGTGGTTGTAGAGAGGTGGGAGAAGGTCTCTTCTGTCAAGTGGCAGGTGATAGGACAAAGGGAAATGGTCTCAGGCTGCACCAGGGCAGGTTCAGATTAGATGTTAGGAAAAAGTTCTTCACTGAAAGAGTTGTTGGGCTGTGGAACAGGCTGCCCAGGGAGGTGGTTGAGTCACCATCACTGGGTGTGTTTAACAGACGGGTAGATGAGGTGCTTAGGGATATGGTTCAGGAAAGGACAGGTACAGTTGGACTCAGTGATCTAAATGGTCTTTTCCAATATTGTGATTCTGTGATTCTGTGACTGTCCCATGGCTGGTAGGGGTCCGACCACTTGTGGCAGAGGATGGCTTTTCCTGCCCAAATCAAGGAGTGCTGCATGGTGATGCGTCATGCCCAGGCACCAAGAGCCTTGGGAAAGCAGGATCCACCAATCCTCTCCTCTGCAGAGAGCTCTGCTCAGCCTAGAAGTCACCCCTGCACTGCCACAAGAACTGGGTGCTGAGACAGGCACCTTGCCCTCTACTCTATTTCCCTCCCCAACCTTCTCGCCTATTCTGAAATGGTAATTCCTCTGACCAGGAAAGTAATGACCCTGGTCATTATTTCAAATGTCATTTTTGCAAAGGAATTAATCAGCTTAGTGTGAGTCTGGATTACATTTTAATTTTATCAGTGCTAAAGTCTTGCTGTTTTTTTAAATACATTTCCCCATTCTTTAAACTCCAGCCAGGCAGTATCTCGCTCACTCAGACTGTACCTCGCTGTAATCTCTCCGATGTGGAAATTTGACAAACAGCCTTTATTCATTGGTCAAGGTATCAGCCTCACTCCTGCGCGTTTACGTTAGTCCCATTGTCTGCATTAGGGATAATAGCTGAGATCAGGCAGCTGGGACCCCAGCGCCGTTTCATCCGCCATCCGTCAGCGTGGAGACAATCTTTTCAAAGGCACAAAGGAGGAATTACATGACAAGTTCTCATTTATAATCAAATGGGGATTGGGATATTTACCTGCCAACTGGGCTTTTGAAAACGAGCCCTTAAATGTAATTATTAAAATTTCTTCAGTTCTGGGCTGTAGTTTTCACAAAAGGTCTCTGTAGTTTATAGCTGTAATGAAAGGCTCCATTTTCCCAAGGAACTTCGCATGCTTCAAAGTACTTTCATGCTTCCACTACATTTCCATTACCTTTTGAGATGCTTTTTATTTCAAATCAATTACAAGCGAGGTGTTTATTCAAATAATTTACCCCTGGGCATTAGATCATAGGTAACAGCTCCCCAAAGAGAATTAAAATCACATTTTCACGTTCACACTCTTAAATGGAGTCTTTTCCACCCTGTCCATCTGCTATGTCATTACTGGGTTTGATTGCAGCAATCGGCACAGTGGATTGTGCCCACCATACAACCAGGTTAGCACCAGCCTCTCTTGCAAACTTCTCAGCAGTTCCTTTCTCAGAAGGAAAACACAGGAGAACCTGCAGTTTTTGCCAGTTCCTCATTTCTTGGCCCTCAGCTGGCAATAAGAGTCTTTTTATCAATTCAACATAGTAAATTTTCTGGGCATAACAAAGAGTAATTTACATACAATATATTACAAGATCACATATGCACACTATTCAACATAGGTACATGTCTCAGTGTCTTCCTTTTTATAAGCTACCTGCATGTACATTATACACACGTCATATACATTATACATGTGTACATGTTCTTTCAAACATGTGGTTTGGTTAGGAGTAAATCAAAGCACAATGAAGCCAGACACAGACTGATCAGAGCTGACATTTTCTCTCTTCGCTGTTGGACCTCCAGAAGAAGGCAAATTTATCAATGGGCTTCATTTGCTCAAATCCCTCATGCACTTCCAAAAATCCTGTCCTTCAGCAGGTTCGTTGTCCTGATGCTCAGTGCTTCACAGAATTGGGTTGTGTCCACCAAACAGTAGTCAGAGCCTAGCCTCAGGCACTATTTCTCAAAACATTGGTTGGATCTTGCAACTGGAAGTCAGATGCTGCTCATGGAGTCTCTTGTAATACAGGGGACATGAAAGGCGATACACATTCTCAGTCCCACACTTCAAATATTTGTTCTAGCTTCATGCCTAGCCACTCCCCTCTTAACAAGCAGAAAAATACAATTCATATGCTGCCTGAAGGAGATGTCTTGGGTTTATTTGTATCTATTCTTTTCATCTTTTAAGAATAATAAGCGGTGCCTAAGATAGAGATACATTTTTTCCTTTAATGGAAACCTTGATAGTTTTATAGGCTGCATAATTGTGTCTCAAAGAAACAGACATCAATCTCTATCAGTTATGTATGTACACATGCACATAAACTAGCAATAAGGTGGCCTTTCCAAAAGATGTTTATTAGCATTTGAAAACTACGGGCAGTGCTTGTACAAAGATAATAGGGTCCAAAAGACTGTCTGTCTCCACAAAACTTCTAAGGGAATGGGAGATGAAATCAAAACAAATGGCATAGTAAAGCACTAAGAGGCTTTGTTTGTTTGTTTTCTTTTTCTTGGGTTTTTGTTTTGTTTTGGTTTGGGTTTTTTTGTATGCCAGGAGGCATTATTCATTGACAGTGCTCACTTTTTGCCTCTTGGGCTACATTTATCTCTGGTCTTCTCATTAAAATGCAGAGGCTTAAAAAAAAACTGGCTTAATATCATTCTAAGGTGGGGAGACACCCCCTTTCTTCCAGCTGGACTGATTCAGAGGACACATTTGAAGAACTCAGTAAGACCAAAACCTTTGGATTCACAATGGGTGACCTGCTGAGATCTCATAAATGTGCCCCACACACAGAATCACACAGTATCACAGAATGGTCTGTGTTGGAAGGGACACCAAGGATCATCAAGTTCCAAACACCCTGACACAGGCAGGGCCACCAACCTCCAAGCCTGCATCTAGACAAGGTTGCCCAGAGCCCCATCCAACCTGGCCTTGAACACCTCCAGGCTTGGGGTATCCACCACCTCTCTAGTGGTGCTAGTTAAGCAAGTTAAGCCCCTTGGCACCTCATGAGGTAGGTAAATGTCATTGCTCCCCACTTCTCAGATGGAGGAGATGAGGCACTGAGATATTAAGTGGCACATGCCATGGGTCATACAGAAAGACTGGCAAAACAGGGAGGGAACAGGTACTGAGTCTGTCACTCCTCACACTGGTGACTTCATGTTGCAGTTCTGCTGCCTTCCCCAGCAAAGGTCCCTTCACTGTGCTGTCCTGCTGTGAGTTGTGACATTGGTTCTTGTTTTACACAGCAAAACTGTAAATGCTGAAGCACACACACTCTTAACTGGGCTTTGACCTCTCAAAAGATAACTGGGCTACTTCTTTAATATTTTTTGTGTCAGCATTGTAGTGATGTCTGCCTGTCAAAGTAAGAAGAATCCAGATTTCAGCTCCAAGGAGAGCCATGAATGGCAAATGTGCTGACCTGGTGGCTCAGGAGAGAAGTGGCAGACTGGGATGAAGAGAAATCCTTCCTTTCAGGTATTGTCCTTCCATGGATCCCCTTCCTGCCAGCAGTTCCAGGGCTCTATTTCCATGTTTTTATGACCAGACAGAACCCCATTTGTGTTGGTTTTTAACATGGCTGACGAAGGGAGAACAGAGCAGTTAATTTTAGTGTCTCTCATCGGTTTTTCTTCCAGTAAATCAGTGTGACCTTCAGTATGACTTAGGCAGCAATATTTGAAGCACAAGGGAAAAACCTGGGTATTGTTGACAGTGTGGGTTTGCACACTTCCCTGCCATCTTCCACATCCCTTGAGATTTAGGGCATAACAATTACTGCTACGCTAGGCAGAAAATTTCACATGCCAAAAAATAGTTACGGTTTTATTGGTAATTTTGTTTGCTTTTCCTTGATTCATGTTATTTATATGAATCTTCATGGCCCAGCTCCAGTCAAATGTATAACTTAATCTTATAATTGAGTCAGCTTCTAATCTCAGTCTAGGTCTTCATGTTTCAGGTTCCTTCCACCCTCCCAAGTTTCAGCTTGGTAACCAAATGTTTTCATGAACATAATCTCCATCACAGCCAAAAAGTCATGGTGTTTTCTAAAAATAAGGAGCACACAAACCTGGACATTGCTGTCTTGTAACTATCATGTTTCTACATTTGGGTTTTGCTGTCAGCATTATTAGTCAAGAAAAGGGAGATATCACAAGACAAAAATAATGAAATGCCAAGCACAGAAGCTTGTTACAATGTTCTTCAGCAGCTTCAAAGGACTTATATCGACCCTGAAGCCAGAGGATAGGCAGGGTCTCACTGAATCCCACAGTATTATTCTTGGCCATTTAATCTCTGACATGCCCGTGCTTTTGCAGAGAGAGGATCTGGCAGATATCTCTCCCTCTTGATCCAACATGCCTGAACAGAGGGACAATGTGCTGACTGGGAGAGGCACATTGGGATATACAGGTTCTCTTTGAGCTGCCCTTTCCTCACAGGGGTAAGAAAAATCTTTGAAAACCACCAGTGCTGCTCTCAACACTCTTCCTCTGGAGAGACAAAGCGATGGTCCCAGAGACATTGCCCATTCACCATGTGCTGATTTCACCTGCCACACATCAGCTTCCCCTCTCATTTTAGAGGGTAGGTGCTACATATCATGTGCTGGGCTCTGGTTATATGGACAACACACATCTGAATCTCCTCATTTTCACTACCTGTGTACCCTGGGAGCCATCTCCTGTGAGCCTGTGGGCTTCTTTGCTCTGTTTCATCACGACACCCTATTTCTAATATGGAAAAAAAAGTGACCACCAGTGCAGACACACAACCTGCACTCTGTAACCAATCCTGCCAATCCTGGCCATGAGCTACCTAATGGTATCAATGAAGGTCCTATCCAGAGAAAGCAGAATTTGGACCCTAAGAGGAGGTCTTCTTCATAAGCCAATGGGAAGAAATATGATATATTTTCATTTTGGGTTTGCCCAAAAGCAGAGGTTTTTGAAAAGGAAAGGCCTTCAGTTCCCTGACAGGAGATGCACTGTCCAGACCTCCCCTCGCCAGTTGCATTTGACAGCCCACATGAGCACTGTCTCTGGTTGTCCATTGTGCAGCAGGCACCACCAGCGTGGACAGTCCCAAATGAACATACAGCACCTTTTGGATGAATGGTGAGCACATATTTTCAAGTATGAGGAGCAACATGTGTCATAAAGCAAACAGGAGCTGGGATGTAAGCTGGAAACCAGCAGAGCAGGTTCCTCCATACTGCCAATGCATGGAGGTGCCCAATGGTGGATGTATCCTCCCCTTTACCCTACAAAGAAGCAATAATACACAGTTTTATTCTGGATTTTCATCCAGATTAAGCTGAAAAAGAGAGTTTTGTAAATGTCTTCTGCTTCAGTCACTGCTGTGCCAGCATACCTAGCTAAAGACAGACCAATATATCAAATTAAAAAATATATATGTTCCTGGAAATATTAATCTTGAGTATTTATCAATTGCATGAGTGTTCTGGATGATGCGCAAGCCCACGTGGCCCTTCAAGCCTCTCTTCTTTGATGAATTAGATTCATTGCTCATAGTTAAGTGCACAACCATCTTTTCTTGTTTTTCTTCCTCCGGGACCATCTGGTTTCTTGTATATCCTGCCAGGCTGTTGGCATCAGATTCACTGTAGTTTCCATCCAGCATCATAGTTTTTGAATGAGATATTCCACATGTACATGGAAACTAGGAAAATAAACAAGGAATATAGCTGAGCACTGGAAGAACACATCAGCAAGAGAAATTATATCTTTCTACTAACAGACAGCTTGCAAACAGTTCAGTTAAGATACTGTAAGTTTCTCTTTGAACAAAAAAGTAACTTGTTTGTTTGTGTGTTTGTTTGTGGGGGTTTTTTGGGTTTTTTTTTGTTTGTTTGTTTGTTTGTTTGTTTCTGTTCCAAAAGGAAGAGACATGGTTTAGCTACACTGCTAGGGCAAGCAGCTTCAGAAAAGATTAGAAAAATGCTTCAGCAGGCATAAAAATTACTCAAACGGTTTTCTTAGCTAGATTTTCTCAGCCTTGTTCTCTTGAGATTCTTTATTTTGCAGTGTCTGTGTTTATAAATATTCAAGGACAAGATGCAGTTTTGTCTGTAGAAATGCCCTGTCTGGTACTTGCTATGGAAAAAAAGGCCAAGTTCTGGTTTCATGGATACACATGCTTTCTTTATAAGTCTTTAAACCAAGAGGACCAGTGAAAAGAAAGCCTAATGTAAAATCCCAGCTCTGTGAAAGATAATGTCAAAATTTGCATTGACTTCAGCAGTACTAGTGTGCATCCTAGAGATTTAAAAACCCCAATGCATACTGATAGAATTTTGAATAGCAAATACTATCTTCTACTGGTTAAAATCTGCAGGGTTTCTGTCCCAGCAATATAGATTATATATTTGACTGCAATGCAAATGGACTCCCAAACCTCCTTTCTGCTAGGAGTTTCTGCCTCTGGTTCCCCATTACCCAACGATACTTTGTCCTCCAATTCCCTCCTCCACCAACTTTCCTATGGGGATTTTCCAAGGACTTGTTTTCCAGGATAAGTTCAGCTAAAATAATTTTTATTATTTATTAATTATTAGGTTTATTATTACATATTTATTAATATACACAGAAATGTATATATCCTGAATATATGGATATAAATGCATATATGCCTCAATATGCCACTGGAAAACTCCACACTAAAGGCTTTTTCTTTAAATTCTTTAACCAACAGATCACATTGCTTACTGAAAACCTGAAAATCAATTCAAGAATTGTTTTCTGTGTTCTAGTCATAACCAAATGTTTTGGTATCAGCAGATCGTGTACAAGAAAACATGTCGAGTTTGTAGCCAATTTGCTCTAATTGTTAGACCCATCACTCCAGGAATTTTTTTGACTACATCATGGGAACAGCTGAACATCAGCTGGGTTTTAAGACATTTTATACAAAGCAGGTGTACCTCAAAAAAACAAACAAACAAAAATATCCTAACCCAAACAATGACTGTTTAAAAAAAACAAAAACAAAAACAAAACCACCCACAGAGAAGAATTACATCAGGTTCTTTACCGTCAGCTGATGACAGATACAGAGTTAATGACAAGAAGCTAATTGCCGGAGGACCCAGTAGAGAAAGAAATTCTGCAGATGTCCTCTTAGCCTCCAGGCAACATAAGAGTTCTCATTGAGTTCCTAAATTGTGAATACTACTAGAGTGTCAGAAATATCTCTGGCCTGAATTTTGTCCAGGCCATCAAGTACCAAAAAGTTCCTGTGTACAGTTAGGGATAAGCATTGGCCACAGAGCAATTGCAGTTCAAGGGCAGCCACTCTGGTTCTGAGGGAAAGAAGGTTCAGTTTTAGATACTCCATTCGCATCAGCCCTGGTCCCAGGCACATTTAATTTCTCTAATCTAGTCATAACATAGAGCTCTTCTCGGGACAGTGAAAAACATTTGAATTAGGATTTTTTTTTTTTTGTCTTTTGCAGGGAAGCAGCATTGGCTGACAAGCAAGAAATGTCTCTTTTGCTTCTTCAAGAGCACTCATCTACATTTTGCTGTAATTCCCTCCAATAATGCTGGTTGTTAACTATGCTACAATTCCCACCGCTGAAGACTGGATATAATATTTTACCTTTGTGTAGCAAAAAGGCATTTGCTGAATATAGACTTAAATGTACAAGACCGCAGTACAGTTAAAGGCAAAGGAGAGGAGGATTTGCCTTTTGAGACTAATACAGGTTTATTCTAGGTAAGTCAAACCTAGCAACAATGGCTTTTGTTATTTCCTCTGTACTGTCCAGACGATGACTTCTTTGGACATGGGAAGTCTAAGCAGGGCTGGCTAAAGGGCTCCCGCACAGCAAATAAGACATATTTGACTTTCTGTGCTTGCACAGAGCATCTCTACTTGGTATTGCAGAGAACTGCTGGTCCCTGGGTGGGCATGAGAATGGGGGCATAGATAAATCAAGGTGCTAAGGACCTATTCAGTAGCCTTCCAGAATCACACTATTGTTTAGAAGGCCTTGGAGAGAGGAAAAAATTTTGTCACAGGAGTCTGTTGAATTTATTCCAATATCTTTTTTTTTTTTATAATGTGTCTAACTAGATTTTTGATGAGTTGTTGACTAGGAAAGGTACTGGGCTAGTAGGTAGTCTATTCTGTACTTGAAGGAAGTCACATGAAGAAGTGCAAGGGGAAGAGAAGGATATCCAAAGCCAACAGAGTAGTTCAGAGAGGGAAATGTCACAGACAAATCATATGAAAGATGATGATGGTTGCATTGGCATTTCTAAATAATACAAATTTCTCCAGGGGGTAGGTGACCAACTGCTACCTGTGAACTAATATTGGGAGTTCCTAATGGGAAGAAAGAAACTGTAAAACACTGTGTTCTGAGTGTCTGGGCACTGAGAAAAATTGGTCCCAAGGCTTAGTGTTCAAAAGGTGATGGTGTTTTGTTGATTACAAAGAAGGGCTCACAGGTCTGTGGGATAATTCAGGCTGAAAGGGACCTCAAGAGGGCTCCAGTCCTATTTCTTGCTCACAGCAGGGCCAAGCTGCTCAGGGCTATATCTGGTCAGGTCTTGAAAAGCTCAAAGGGTGAAGGATAAGACTTTTCATAGCACATTGAAAAGTACAGTCATAAACTTGGCTGACTCTTCTTTGTGTTTGGTAATGGGGAACAGCTCCACTCTTATCATCCATTGAATACAGTTTCCAGAGTAAAACTGACTTGCAGAGGGAGGAAACAAATTTGCCCCTAATAACACCTTTAGCTTAAAAATATAGCAATTTTGGTGGCTGCAGTGAAGTATCAGATTTGATTCATCTTTTGTTATGCCCACACAGTTCTAGGTTGCAATCCTCCCCAGTTCAGATCACACTTTCCTCGAAGTTTCTATGAAGACCCTTGAGACCAACTCCTGTTTTCCTGGTCTTAGCAATTCAGCCAGAGGCAGAGAAGTTTGTATGGATTGTACATGGATGTTTTCCCATTTATAGACACAAACCAGTTAATATAAAGACCAAATCGGCTGTAATAATAATAATAATAATAATAATAATAATAATAATAATAATGGGATAAATGGATGAACAAAAGAAAAGCTTTTCCTCACCCTCTCCCGCAGCTTCCTTTCCTTCCTCTCTTGCACCGTAGTCAGGTAATTCACTGCCGCGTATTCCAGCACCGAGAGGAAGACGAACACAAAACTGACCCACAGGTAAATGTCCACTGCTTTGATGTAGGAAACACGGGGCATGGAGGCGTTCACCCCAGTGATGATCGTAGACATGGTCAGCACGGTCGTTATCCCTGGAAAGAACCAAGAGAAATAAATGCTATTGACTGATATGGTTCATAAGGCTTTTGTACAGAACTTGTGCCCCACGTGATGCTCTAAAAAATATCAGATGTGAAATAAACTTGTAATAAGTATCTCTCCCAACAAAGCAGAACTGTTCCACTGCCTGCACTTTTGTGGGCATGATGTGGTTAGTTTTGAGGAGCAACGAAGCAGCCATCATTTTGCTAGGAACAGCATTTAACTCCTAAAATCTAGGACTTTAACTTGGTGCTTAGAGTCAGGGCTGCTAAGACCAGTGGAGTCCAGGACTCCTGTTTCCTAGCTGCATTACAGGCACTGGCAGAATGCAATCTAGTATTGACTTTTGGTCACAGCTAAAGAGGAACTAATCTAAATCACTGATCTTAAAAGTGATGTGCAATAATGATAAAATGCTTTGCGTGAAACCATGAAAAAGAAAAACATTGTGGTTTTACCTCCAGGAATATTTGTCTACAGTTCAAGCTGCAGGAATCAAAAAGTTTTGAACAACCACCATTGTATTATATGCATATATAGAGATGTGTGTATGTGTGTGTGTATGTGTATGTGTTCTTTATAACCTTATATGTGTGCATTCATGTTTATGTACATATATACATGTGAGGATGTGTATATATACACATATGTATATGTAAATATATTCAGACAGATGTAGATAAAATCCTGCAAAACATTATATACCTTGGATTGTCATGGAGAGAAAAATATTTGCAAGTTATCTTAAATAGAGAAAATGGAGCCAGAAACCATTCGTAACTAACTTCAGTCCTCTCAAAACAGTGACTGCTGTTGTTCACTTTTCATCAGGATCTATTTTTTTTAAATAATATCCACTGAACACATTTCTTTCAGTGTAGTGGACTCCTGACTGCCTCTTCTCATGTTTGCTGCAGTAACTCTCTAAATGAGACAAACTCCTAGGCTAGTTTTATGTTTTTAGTGTTGGAAGCCTTACATAGTAACATTTAGAGAATTGGCCTGTTACAGTTTTTCCTTCCTCTAAGCTATGCATGGAATCATAAGCAAATTGGCTCTTTTTATGTTCAGCTGAAAGAATTGCCTCCCATCCTGATATAGAGAAAGCTGCTCTTGATAAGTTTTAGACATCTAGAGAGGCAGACTGGTGTGTGCAGGTTTTCCAAGCAGCATCTTATTCACGTCTCCACTCCATCAAACAAAAGCCTTTCCTACCCTCAAAATGTTGAATTCTTGATGCAAGGCACCCTTGGAAGAGTAGAAATCCAACCTCTGCCTGACCTTGGGGCTGGTGGTCTCTCATCCTCAGCACTGCAGATGTGTGAGGAAAACCATGTTCCCTTCATTGCTCCGTTGCCATCTGAGGCCTGATGTACAGAGATGCCCTCAGTGTCCCCAGGCACACACCAGGTGAAGCAAAGCCTAAGTCTGCAGGTGCTGGCAGGACTAGATCCCTTGCTGCCTTTCTTACCCAACTTTGTGAAGGTGTGCCACACCAGCACTCTCTAGGCAGCGTGGAGAAGGCCATTGACAACGACATCAGT